>JXSR01S012998.1:8268-31303 GCA_000969725.1 Ophiothrix spiculata
GTCTATGGGAAAATCCTGCCAATTTGCATATAAATGACCATAACTTTAAAAAACGACCTCAAAACCCCATAAAAGTATACATTTTCGGAAAGCTAACATAACAATTATTCCAAATTTGGGCATATCAATTCTCATTTACAAGTCACGTGACGAAATATTTAGCTAAAACATCAAAAATTCAGGATTTTTGTGATTTTGATGAAAATTATGGGAAAAAAGTGTTTAATAGAGTCTAACTTCGTTAATCTTTAGAACTCCGATCTGAAATTTTGCAAATATGTCAAAGATGATAAAATGTAACTAAAAATAGTATAACAAAGTAAAACTTGTATGTTCACTCTCTTCTGTTGCCATGGAAACGTGTTAAAAATCCACAGATTTGGTAAAAAATGGGTCTAACTCCGTTATTATGAGGAACTGGAATCTGAAATTTTGCAGGTATGATACACTTGATGAAACGTAACAAAAAATAGTAAAATAAAGTAAAACATGTATTTTTACATTCTTCTGTTGCCATGGAAATGTGTTTGAAATCAACAGATATGGCAAAAAATGGGTCTAACTCTGTAATTATGAGGAACTGGAATCTGAAATTTTGCAGGTATGACATACTTGATAAAACGTAACAAAAAATAGCAAAATAAAGTAAAACATGTATTTTTACTCTCTTCCGTTGCCATGGAAACATGTTTAAAATCCACAGATTTGGTTAAAAATGGGTCTAACTCTGTTATTATGAAGAACTGGAATCTTAAATTTTGCAGGTATGATACACTTGATAAAACGTAACCGAAAATTGAAAAATAAAGTAAAACATGTATTTTTACTCTCTTCTTTTGCAATGGAAACGTGTTTAAAACCAACAGATTTGGTAAAATAATGGGTCTAACTCCGTTATTTTTGGTTCTGTTTTATCAACAATAAGATACCGGCAAAATTTCAGATTCCAGATCATTATAATAACGGAGTTAGACCCATTTCTTACCAAATCTGTGGATCTTAAACACGTTTCCATGGCAACGGAAGAGAGTGAAAATACATGTTTTACTTTATTTTGCTATTTTTGGATACGTTTTATCAAGTGTGTCATACCTGCAAAATTTCAGATTCCAGATCATTATAATAACAGAGTTAGACCCATTTTTACCAAATCTGTGGATTTTTAACACGTTTCCATGGCAACGGAAGAGAGTGGAAATATATGTTTTGCTCTATTTTACGTTTTTTGGTTCCGTTTTATCACCATTAATATACCTGCAAAATTTCTGATTCCAGATCCTTATAATAACAGAGTTACACCAATTTTTTACCAAATCTGTGGATTTTAAACATGTTTCCATGGCAACGGAAGAGAGTGAAAATACATGTTTTACTTTATTTTGCTATTTTTGGATACGTTTTATCAAGTGTGTCATACCTGCAAAATTTCAGATTCCAGTTCCTCATAATAACGGAGTTAGACCCATTTTTTACCAAATCTGTGGATTTTTAACACGTTTCCATGGCAACAGAAGAGAGCGAACATACAAGTTTTACTTTATTTTACTATTTCTAGTTACATTTTATCATCTTTGACATATATGCAAAATTTCAGATCGGAATTCTAAAGATTAACGAAGTTAGACTCAATTAAACACTTTTTTCCCATAATTTTCATCAAAATCACAAAAATCCTGATTTGTTGATGTTTTAGCTAAATATTCGGTCACGTGACTTGTAAATGAGAATTGATATGCCCAAATTTGGAATCATTATTAAGTTAGCTTTCCAAAAATGTATACATTTATGGGGTTTTAAGGTTGTTTTTTAAAGTTATGGTCATTTATATGCAAATTGGTTGGATTTTCCCATAGACTTACTGTATAACTTTAGACACAATCTAGACACATAATGGCGGATTTTGGGAGGTTGTCGCTACTCTCCATATATAGGTACTCTATGCTGTATGAGAATGGGATGTCATTAAGTCTCATATATGCAAATTGATGACTAAAGTAATTATGATTTTTATGTGAGGATTTTAAAATCATTCAAAAACAAATATTTCAGTTTGTGGAGAACGATTGCCAAACAAAATTTATGAGTGGTCAAATATTGCTAAATAATGTAAGAAGGGCATTATAGTTTTACAGTTCACTAATTGTGTTTATGTGCTAACCAGTGTGAGTTCCCAATTTAGCAACTGTATCCTCTTCCCCAGCCGTCCCAAATTTATGCATAAATGTAAATCATGGGGGAATGGAGGAGATATATTACAATATTACCTCCCAAGTGACAGGGTGGCATATGTATTCATCCACAAATATTCTGCATTTGATCATGATAAACTGACTGATTTTAATGAAAATCACAGTGTTTTTATGTTTTTATCTAAATTTTGTACCAAGCAGCACAAACTACCTCATCCTCCCTCCTAAGTGCACAAGCACACAATTGGAGTTTACCCTTGACAATCTAGGGTGATCTGCTACCCCCATCCACCCCCCCCCCCTTTAAAAAAAAACACACTTATGGCATTGCCGCTCTCCCATCTCTGTCAATGCAACATATCAGTTCGGCAGAATTCACAATTCGGATACGTATCCGAATTTGGATACTCCGTATCACAATTCTGATACCCGTATCCGAATTTGGATTAAAAACAACTGAAACGGGATATCAGCTGAAATGAATATTCAGCTTTGCCGCACACCATACCGGTATGTATAAAAGTCAATAACATTATCATCATTTGTCATATAAATTCTAACAAAGTCTTGCCAAATTATTTTGCCTGCTGTGATAAGAAGCTATCAGGACATGTTTCGAAGCTGTTCCGCTGGAAATGCACAGATGAAAATGACATTTCCACAGATACATTTATCATAAATGCAAGAAATATGTTCTTACATGTACTTGCCAGCTTGTGCTATCGATTTGTTTCCTGCGCCACGATAGGACTATCAGAATTCAGATACCCCTCAATATCCTCATTCTGATACGGGTATCACAATTTGGATACCAAATGTGTGTGGGTATCTGAATTCGGATACGTATCCGAATTGTGAGTTCTGCCGAACTGATATCACAATGGTATTTCAAAATGAACAATTATACAGATTCCTCTTACACTACACCCATTCGAGTACATTGTTTTAGTGCATATACTATAATATACATATTGTCCGTCTACTGTTCCCAAACCTAAGATCAACGTAGCATAGCAGATACCCTGTATAAATCAGCGGTAAATTAGTGTCCCTTGAACTAATCTAAATACTTACATCGTCCTGGGTTATATGCAGAGCAGCAGTGAGATTTGCATCGTGTGAGGAAGCAGAAAGCAAAAGAAATGACGACATGAATTAATGAAACGGAACTGGGTTGATTATGGGTGCCAAAATGGAACGAAAATGTCTTGGATCAATGTCAAGAGATTTGTTCAACTTGTTAGGTTTATGATTAGAACTACAGGAGGATTAAGGCCAAAAAAAAAGTTTGTCTCAAAAAACCAGCGCGAAATTGCTATGTGAAAATGAATTTAGCGTGTAGAGCTATGCGCTAGTCTTTCTTTCTCTTTTTTTTAATCCAGCAATCGATGGCAGTCTGGGTTGCTGTCATTTGCTGTTGAAATTTTACCTTGAATTTTATTTTTTATTTTAACTGTCAAGAATTTCCATAGTTAAAACGGGCAGGATCATACTTAAAAACTGTGAACTCCACACACGTAAGTTGGGCGATCAAACTTTTAGGGCATTAAAAAAAAAAAAAATCGCATACCGCATAGCTATTTTTCTTTAAAAAATATGAAATCACATACTGCATAGCTTTTTTGCGAATGTTTTCTGAGACCTTTTTTTCTTGGCCTAAGACAAGGAATAGACCATTTTAAGGGATTAAATACAGAGCCTGTTTCTACTGCCACATAACACTACCTAGCATGAAAATCAATGATCAAAATGATTTTCTTTTGAAGAAAAACCTTCATTTTCTACCAAATTTATTTTCTAGCATTAATTTAAGGGCCCTGTCAACCCTTCATTTTCAGAAATGGGTTATGGACTGTAACTCAGCGACGGATAATTAAATCCAAATCAAAGTATACATTTCTAGAAGTGGATTTGCATACTGAACATGATGGTCAGCTTATTTTTGGACCTATATGTGAAATTATTGCCCTAAGGTCCAAAAAAGGTCAAAAAATCATGTTTTTGGCCCAAAATTTTACGGGAAAGCTATCTAAATTTTGCTTTGGTAAAAATTTAAACCATTTTACTTTTTAGAATCTAGAAAGCAATATCTAGGAACGCATTTCTCAAATTTTTGATTTTTATCTTATTTTTTGAAATATTGCCAAAAATAGGTCAAAATGTGGCATATTTTGCCAAAAATGGTGTCAGGAGTGGGATTTTTGACATTTTTTGGACCAATTTTTGGCGATATCTCAAAAACTAAGAAAAAAATCAAAAATTTGAGAAAAGGATCCCAGATATTGCTTTCTAGATTTTAAAAATCAAATTGGTAAAAAATTTTATCGAAGCAAAATTTAGTTAGCTTTCCCGTAAAATTTTGGGCCCAAAACATGATTTTTGGACCCTAGGTCCAAAATTATGCATTTTGGTCCAAAAATGACCTGACCATCATGTTTAGTATGCAAATCCGCTTCTAGAAATGTATACTTTTATTTAAATCTAATTATCCGTTGCTGAGTTACAGAGCAAAAAACATTGATGAAAAAAGCCTTAACAGGCCCCTTAAGTAGTTTAGTGTTATGGAAAAAGAAAAGTGCATTGACCTATACA
The DNA here is from genome assembly GCA_000969725.1 of Ophiothrix spiculata. Lineage (NCBI taxonomy): Eukaryota > Metazoa > Echinodermata > Ophiuroidea > Amphilepidida > Ophiotrichidae > Ophiothrix > Ophiothrix spiculata. The sequence goes on from JXSR01S012998.1 coordinate 13,050, forward strand.
TTTAACTCTTAAAGAAAAGCTATATAACAATAGATTTTTTTCCGTCCTGTTTGAATTTAGATGTGACATCCAAAGTGATTAATGGAAAACTTTTTCCGAATAAGCTAGCAAAATTTGATACCAAAACTACTAGAAAGCCAAAAAAATGCTTGCGCACCAATGCATGGTAAGAGAGTTAAGTAGAAACAGACTCTAGGTTATAAAAGTCTTTAATTAAAGATCTTCACCATATTAATATCAATCATGTCTAATTCAATTAATACCATACTAGTTGAACTAATCTCAAATTTCATTCATTTTGGTAGACAAAACCTATCGGGTTGCGTTCCGTAAAAAGTTCCTTAAATCTGATAAACAAAACATAGTTGCAGTTTTTTAATGCGATTCCTATGATCCCTCTGCTAATTAAGCTCAACCCTTCTATACTTGCATAAACACAAAAAGAATACAGGGATAAAATGGCAATGAATGTGTTCAATTTTTCTGAAGCATGTGCATTGAAAGCAAAATAATAACTGTGTATGCATTCAAAGCACTAAAAAGGGATGAATATTGGAATTTGAACACACTTGCTTAAAATCAAAAAAATGTCATATTCTACTTTGTTTACACTAATTAACTTGTTATCAAAACAAAGGGGCATAATACTCTAATTAATACCATGCTAGGACAGGAAAAAAATAGACTACAAGGCCCATTTTCTAAAAAGAAATGTGCTGCCATTAATTTTTAAAACGGTTAGTAAAATTGAAGCATAAAATTGGTGAGATTTATCAAAACAGTACTATATTAGGTGTTGGGTCCAGAAAGATCCAATTAAGGTATAGACCATATCTACAGGGTGGACCAATAAAAGCGTTATTGAAGTTAAATGTCACATTACTTGAAATAGAAAAATAATTAGAATAATGTTTATATATTCATAAACTATATGGTATCTTGTCCGTGTATGGTGAAAATTTCATGTCAAACAAAGCTGGCATTGCAAAGTTATTGACATTTGCACAAAAAACGCCGAATTCCACTTTATCCACGGCCGGGAATACTTTAATGTTCAGTAATTTCATAATTATGTCTACAATCAGCAAAGTTTTTATTTCTTTATGGCGTTGATCCTTATCATCATCGTATTAAAGGTGCATATCATTTACTGACAGTACTATTGACATGCAGGCATGCATCACAATAACACAAGTATGGTGTACTTCCATTATCATTTTAAGAATGTATTGGGCCTGAAGTTCAAATTGGCATGTACTTGGTCATTTCATTATAACGTTGGTTTGTAAGGCGGTGAGAGGAGGAAGTTCTCAAGTCGCAAGAGAACATTAATGCTGAACATTTTTAGAACTGGTAGCTATGCGGGGCCGGAGGCTAAGCTAACTCTGTAAATAGTCTGTGTAGATGTGCATTAGGAATGACTTTCCTAATGCACGTATCTACAAAGACTACAGAGTTAGAACAAAGTTTCACCCCTTTGGTACTGTTTTGAACAGGGATAAAGAAAATAGCGGGATCTTGAAAAGGGAGATCTGCAGCAATCATTGCTGCTGTAAATGCAGAACTAATCCTAGGATGAGATCTCGACGCAAGTTCCTTCATCACATTCTTTAATCTAATCAGTAACGCAAAACCAACAGTTTATTCAGACAGATATTATAACCAACGCTCATTCTGTACACCCATGTAAACTTGCCCCGTGGACAAACCTGATTTTGACTCTTTTTGCGCAAATGGCAATAACTTTGCAATGCAAGCTTTGTTTCACATAAAATTTTCACCATACAAGGACAAGATACCAAAGTTTTTGAATATAAAAAAACTATTGTTGAAGTATTTTCCAATTTTAAGTTACGTGACATTGAACTTCAATAACGCTTTTATTGGTCCACCCTGTATAATTGACATACTCCCGCTGTTGATGGGATAAATCCACAGAATTGGGCGGGGAATCGGAACTCAGAACGAGGCCAAGTATGATAAATACCCTACTTGATCTCGCTCTGAGTTCCGTTCCCCGTCCGATTCTGTGGATTTACCCCATCAACGGCTGGAGTATGTCATTTATAGATATGGTCTATTGAATGACTGAATTTGTTTTATAAATTTAAAAAAAAAAAAACTTATTGGTCTAACTCTAAACAAATATCTCAGAAACGAGTCAAAGAAATAAATGTCCTAAGGGGTGAGATTGACTTGAATGCGCATTAAAACCACATGCTATAGGCGGCAACTAGTACGTACCACATCGGTAAATAAATTGTGTAGCGTTGTCTGCTAGGTTGAGAATACCTGTTGTGCAGAACGAGACACTTATTGCCTAAAAGTAATTCCAAAATACGTAGAAAATAGTATTTCTACCAAAATTTTGAAGTTAATCCTGCTAATTGGACTGTTATTAAATCATTCATGATAAAATGATTTTGTTTGTACCATTTTTAAAGAAATTTTTTTAAGTCATTTGGAGAATACAGTAAGTCTAGTGAGTTGCACCATTTTCCCAATGGGCATGGGCGCACTCCAAATGACGTGTGACTTTGATGCGCCGTATCTCGAAAACTTTGCCTTGACCATATATTTCTGTCCATTTGGTGAGAGAGATATGTCCATTATCTTTCAATCGAGACCAAGCACAAGGTAACCAGTCCATTTTAAGTTGAGATAATGATGTTTAATGACAGGCCACTTTGCATGTAAAGTCAATGGGGACGTATTTACCGGTGTGGATTCAATTAAAAGAGGTCCCTGATTCAAATGCTTTTTTTTCACCTACATTATTAGGAGACTATCTTGAAATGTAAAAAAAAAAATGAAAATGGTAAATGTCAAATATGCTTGTTGGGATACTAGAAATAACAGCACTACAAATAATCAAATCAAAATTTGTTAATGACAAAATGTAGATTCGTGCCCACCAATAGGGGATGTTCTTAGGATAAAAAGTAAGAGTATAAAAAGATTTAATCTAAAATTTGGATATTACAGACCGGGGATAGGGGAATTCATGCTGTTTTATCCAATGATTGGAAGGTTGGGGTATGACAAAATGCATGGCTTAAATAATGACACTTATACCTGATAAAATATCTTAGCCTGATGAAAATCCAATGTGCAGTGATTTAAATAAATTATAGAGAAAGGAAAGAGTCGTCATGTGAGTGCAAGAAAGTCGTATCTGCAATGGCTGCCTTGTGTTATAATTTTTAACACCTAGTCACTATAATTTTACAAATCCCTCAAAATTTCTCTGCCACATGTCAGTTGCTCTTGAAATGGTTCTTCAGGTGATGGTGTCACCTGAAGAACCATTTCAAGAGCCACTGACCCAAGACTGGAGTTTATACAATGTGCAGTCAAAAATTAATCACAAATGGCAGCTATTGCAGATACGACTTTCTTGCACTCACATGACGGAGTGATGTCATGATAAGTAGACAAATTTGAAGAAGAGATATCTATATGATGTGATTAGGTAAAAACACATTTAAAAATGGGCAAATACACATCTATCTACTCCTGATCACGGACAATGCAAGTGATTTATTGTGCACTACGCCCCTGATTTCAAACTATACAACCACATCATACTAAAGGGTTTCATGTAATATGTCCAACGCTCTACCTCTTCGGGTTTATTGTAGTGGTAATATAGTGACGCTCAATCTTTAAGGCTGTGATCACGTAGAAGTATAAGGTATTCGCTGTAAGCTCCTAGGGGAGGCACTCATATTCTTCATGATGGGGATTGACCCATCAAATTCAAATATGAGTATATACCTTCCTCAGGAACATATCGTGAATACCATATACCATATACCTTCTGTGTGATCACAGCCTAATAATATGATTCTTGAGTTGGCTGAGCACCCCCCTGGGTCATAAACACCAGCTTAAAAATAGTTTCTGATAGTACTTAAAGGCAGGATCACACTATAATCAATCGGAGGTAACAGAAAGAACGTAAAGCTACGATTTCAAGTTTGTTTTCCGCCAGTAATCATTTGTTACACTCATTTGACACTGACTAATTTGCTAGCCACCACAGACTACCATAGTGAACAGTTTGCTGTCTGTTCTTTATGTCCATTACTCACACACGTCACACTAATTAATGAATTCGTCATAATGTGACCCAGGCTTAAGATCATACCAACACAACCATGAATACTCACACTCGTCACCCTCCATCGTGAATTCATCATAATGTGACCCAGGCTTAAGATCATACCAACACAACCACGAATACTCACACTCGTCACCCTCCGTCGTGAATTCATCATAATGTGATGACCCAGGCTTAAGATAGTACCAGCACAACCCCGTATCATTTTGCCTGATCACATCAAGACACTCAGTGCAAATAAATGTTCCAATAAGATACAAGAAAATTCTCAATGACAATAAGACTACTTTCGCATGTCCGATAATACATCTTGAAAGTACAATAAATATGGGTATTTCTGCACGATCAAAACGATTACAAAGTTGTGTACAGATGATCTTGTGCATAAAACAAGGTATATGGTTGATCGCGCAAAAGTACCTGGATTTATTTTTCTTTCAGCGTGAATGCGAAAGTAGTCTATTAATAATTTTTATAACATTTATGCATCACTATCAAATTAATTAGTTTTCATGATCAATTGATACACCTATCTATATACTATGTTGTGTATAGTGATTATTGATGTATACATGTCCAACACCATTGCTACAGTGTATATATAATAGCAAGAAAAATATATAAACTATGAATACTGATGTCTACAGTAAAGCAAAATATGAGTGTGAATTATTCAAATAAATGTGCTTGCAGTTGGCAAAAAATAAAATTTGAACAAGTCGAGGTCATACGAAAGATTTCTGGTAGTAACTACACTTGTAACTGGGTCTTTTGATTTTGGATATCTACCATTTAAACAATCATCCTTTGATTGCGACTTTTCTATACTCTATAAATCTTGAAGTATATATACAGTAAGCAATCAGACTCTGTTTCAAGATCCATAGCATACCCTTGTATTCTACAACATTGTGAACTGTTGTTTTTATGTTGTGTAAGACACTAGTAATGATTTTTTAAGATTGACTAAGACCAAATCACTACACATCAATATATTTTGTGCATGAATCTTTCTTGATTTTTGTATTATTTTCGACTAATTTTGTTGCTACCACATGGGCAAACCTTGAACATGAGTTTATTTGAATATTTAGCAAGATTGAGTAAAAAGAGGAACTAATTTATTTCCCCGTATGGTTATATAGGTAAATGTGCGGTAATAGGCCAATACTATATACTTCAAGGATTATAGAGTATAAAAATTTGATTCTCAAGAATTACTGAAACATGCAAGCAAAGATAAATTTATAGCAAAATAGGGTGGAAATTTTGCTTCAATGTAGACTACACTTTTGAAATAAATGAATATAAAATGTGAAAAAAAGATACAAAACTTTAACATAAGACGCCATGTTTTACTAACCGTTTGCAGCATGTCATCTTGTCTTACCACCCAACGTATTCTGTCGTTAGGCAACTGAAAAGAATAATAAAAATTGAAGATCAGATTTTATCAAAGTTTTTTTTTTTCAAAGTAACAACAGCCACTCCTTCCATATTTGTATAATATGCTTCAGTGAACAATAGAAAAAAAAAGGAAAGACCATGACAAACCTTAATTAGACAATAATAACTGCGCACCATCTTTTTTGAGGTCATTGTTTAAAATCGGAGGTGTTTGTTTTGGGCCGAGGTACTTTTCTGAAGGAGCGTAGCTCCCAAAGAAAAGTACCGAGTCACAAAACAAACACCAACGATTTTAAACAATGACCGAATTAAAAGATGGTGCAAAGTTATTATTGTCATTAATAACCGTAATTTTATCTTTAAATTCCTTACTGATTTTGACCAAAAACGGGTGAAAATCATAATTTTATTTGGTTTGTTTCTTTGCCATCTGCTAAAATATCGATCGGTCTAGGCACTGCGTCTGCGTTGCGTTTAGTCAAACGCGACCTCCGCGATATCATTGCGTGCGCGTAATGCTGCGTTTAAAGCATACGCGCTACGCGGGTCATTAACAGAAGTCATTGTTACCTGATAATGACCGCGCAGTAGTTTGCGTAAAAGTAGAAATAATCTTACTAGATTGGATCGCGCTATTACGCAGGTTACTAAGTTGATATAGGTATAAGAAAACCATGATAAAAATCCACATGAGCCATTAATATGAATGGCTTGCTGCAGTGTTCCAGCTAAGGATTTTGACTTTGCGCCAAAGCGACATAAAAGAAAGAAAAATACATCTCGCCACTGCCAATTTTGGAAAGATCACCTTAAAAATGAGAGTAATTTTGAATATAATCTGAATAAAATGAAAGAAGTGAATGTTGTGTATAACTATAACCCTATTTTTGACTTTTTGTTTTGGGAACCCCTTGCGCCAATATTTTGAGCTTCTGCGCCAATTTCGCGACATACGGCCTTAGCGGGAACACTGGCTTGCTGCCCTCCAAACCCAAGAAACATTCACTATTGGTGTGGTATGTAAGCGGCGCCATAGTACAGTGGTTAGTGATCTCGCCTTGTATGCAAAGGACTGGGTTCCATTCCAGGGGAGGGTTGCATTGCCGGAGAGGACTCTCACCGGAGTGGACTCTCAGAATCTTTGCCAAGATGTATTGTCTAACTCGATGGGAGCATGGGGTCAGATATTAGATCTAGATCTCAACACCTTACATAGAGTTGGGAAACTCTTCATTTTTTCATTTTTTGAAAGATTATTGTCTTTTGAAGGGGACGTAAAGCCGTCAGTCCCGTTTACAGAAGAGTCAAACTTGTACCAGAGATGTAACACGTGATTCAAACTGAGCAGTTTCCTATTCTTTTGTAATTTGTTTAATTTCCTGAAAATTCAAACATTTTGTGTAAATTTCCTGAATTCAGGAAATTTCCTGAAAAGTTACATCCCTGTTGTACATATAATCGCAGACAGTATTGTGAAGAGTAGGGTATCCTACCCCTGATTGTTCCCAACCCCGTTTCGGCCATTTAGGACTCCAAAATCCACATACTGCTGATATGATTTATAACTTCTACCAGTCATCATGAATTGAAGAATTGAAGGAAGAATGCACATTAACGCATAATCAGAACTGAAAGAATCAAGGAGCTCGGCTATATCATCGCTGTCCAAATCAGCTAACTGAGTTTCATATTGGTTTTAACAAGACAATTAGAACCAAGTTCATTGTCCAAGGGAAATTCAAGCACACTTAACCTTTGGCACTGCAGGGGTTCGAACTTGAGACCTTCTGCACTACAGAGCCCGATAACAATTACCTTGTGTGATAACTTGACATTGAGGTTTTTGATGAGTTGTTTCACGGCATGTTTCTGCTCAGCCTGTTTCTTCCTATCATTTAAAACACTCGCCAGTGTTTCTAGTTTGGTTAACGCCAATTGTAAATGCATTCTGTCAGCATGGGCCGGTGGTGTGCGCTTCAGAAGGTCCTGTAGAACGAACGGTACAACAAAAGTTATTATGTGTTAAGACAACATTTATATAAGTAAAAAACAAACAAACACTAAAGCCAATCGGTCAAATTCAAAGAAAATTCTACTTCTGAAGGGGGGGGGGGGCACATTCTCACACCCTGTGTCCACAACAAATCCCTTCCTAACTCCATTATTTTCTATCTAAATGCATGGTGCCCACTAAATTTTGCAAGTTTATTTGTACTTTAAATTTTACCAATGATGTTTCATAAGGCTCTTGATCTTCTTGAATATTCATGGTTTATAACAGTACTAGTAGTATCCATCATTTAAAATAGATTGACTAATCATGATCAAAACTATTATTTTGAACCCTTTAAACAAACAGCAAGATGACAGCAAATCCTAAATTCAGATATTTTCTATTCATGCTACATACTCTACAGAAGATTTGCACTTTACGATATGTGTTGTCTTTGAAATACTCTTTACAAAAAGGTAAAAAAATAAGCTTGGTTCTTACTTTTAAAAATCTGATGACAAGCTCCTTATTTCATTAAATGTCACTTAAAATGATTAAACTGAACAAGACAATGTGTAAAAAATACATGCATTTTTCATTTGAAATCCTAGGCAGACGTTAGTCTCCTTCACATGCTACATTCACCCATAACCTTACCTGTAAAAGACATATAAACTGTGGGAATCTTTGAATTGGTTTCACCATGAGACCGTACAAACTCAGCCTGTCACTGCTGGACATTTGACGATTCTGTGGAAAAAATAAAGAATATTGCATGAATTAGGGCCTGTTTTGCTCACCTTTTTTCTAAACTTGTACAAATTCTGCTTTACATGAGTATGATGGACCAAACCAATGCACGGGATTGGATATATTCACAATGATTTAAGATATTTTATCAGGAGATTTAAAACTTGTTATTACAGAAACATTAAAAAATAAATATTTATCATATTCATTTTGCTAATGCTTCTCACATAAGGCCAAAAAAATAAATTGTTTGGTTGTCCTCCAAAACTTTTTTTGAGCAAGTGCGGGCAGGCAGATTTTTTTTTTTAAGATTTTTTTTCAAAAGCTACACCAAATTATGGTCTCTATAAAGATGCAAATGAGTCTACTGTACCGAAAAACCTATTTCTACACATTTTAAATTATTAAAATGAAAACAACAACTTAAAAAATATTTTCAAAAGATCAAAATTCTCAAAGAAAAAAAATGGTCTTTGGAAATCTGAAAATTAGGTGCGGTATACTTTAGTACAGTAAAACTTTTTTCCAGTTTTGAAAAATAGGGGCGGGCGGTGGAGGACAACCAAACAACTTTTTTTTAAAGCCTCAGTGAAGAGAAGCATTGATTTGAACTGAAGGCCTATAGATGTATATCGAGTGCTATATATGATGTCAACTTTCCAAGTTTCTGAGTAATAAACAGAAAGTCCCATGTCTGGGGCTTGCAATTTGTTACAAGTCTTTGCCTTTGCCAAGGAAAGAACAAACATTTGTAGAAACCTGTTAAATTGCAATAAATACACACCATACCTTATAACAAAACTACCCTGTTACCTCGATCATAAGAACATGTTACCTTGATCATAAGAACACATTCAAATCCAGACATGGCAAACAATTACTGTTTTGAAAACACTAAATGTGAAAGTACTTGCTGATTTGGTGAATAAAATATAGCAAATTAAAAGGAGCGCCATTGTAATTTTTCACCACATCAGGATTTGAAGTGGACCTGAGGGGGTTCTTATGATCAAGATTATAGGGTACTTACCCGGGGGGGCACTCGATTTTGAAAGTGGTAGGTATGTTAGGCGCGAAATTGGGGGCAGGTGAACTGATTTTCTGTAAAAAATGGACCTTTGAAACCAATTTTTGGGGGTCTAGTGAACTGAAATTTTGGCCAAAAATAGCCTCCTGAACTGAAAATGTTTGTATTTCCTGAGCAATTCATGCAGTTACAGCTCAAATTTTGTAGTTTTTCTAAAAAACGGGGTCAAAAGAACTGAATCACGCTGAAAATGGGGATCAAGTGAGCGGCCTAGCGGCCTGAAAAAGGGGGTCTTGACCGCCGGACATATATATCCTGCCCACATATGTGAGTGCCCCCCCCCCGGGTACCTACCTCAATGAACTCTCGGAATGCTGGCTTCTGGGCTGCTGCTCTTTTAGCCGTTTCCATGGCATTGGTGAAGTTGTTTACGTATGCACTGTACATCTCTACCACCATAGCCTTTGAGAACTGTCAAAGAAAGAACAAATAACATAATCATTATTAATAACCTACGTAATAGCGCGATCCAATCTAATAAAATTATTTCTACTTTTATGTAAACGACTGCGCGGTCAATATCAGGTAACAATGACTTCTTATAATGACCCGCGTATGTGATGTCATAAGCGCTTAATGCGTTTTCTCATAAATAATAATAATAATAAAACACATTTGTCAGCGCCCAACACAAAAGTCTCTGGGCGCTTTACAAAAAATATATACTTAAATATGAAACTGATCTGTGAACTCGCACACCCGGTGAGCATGACCGAGAAACGACGGAAACAAAAACCATAGAAACCACAGATCAATTTCAATTAATGAAACACCAAAAACTTTTGATTTAAATATACACAAAAGATAAGATACATTACATTAAAAATTCAGTTCAGCAACAGTCTATGAAAATAATGATTAAAACAATATAGTAAATCACAGTGGTCCATAAAATTTTAATGTCAAAGTGATGAAAATTGCATTTAAAAAGAGTAAAATTCATATCGGAGTATAAATTGTGTCCAGCACAAAACCACAAAAGGGAGAGGTAAAACGCCCATCAAGTGCGTATGCACACCACACACACATGTTTATCATATTACGCGATGACCGTCATGCCTGGACTGATTGAAATTATCTTATGGGGACCTTTAAGTAAGATATAAGTTTAATAAAGTATTTCTTTATAAAATCACACATAAAAGGCATTAAAAATGTCAAAAGAGCGGTTATTAATGACAATAATAACTTTGCACCATCTATTTTTTGGTCATTGTGTGAATTCGTCGGTGATTGTTTTGGACCTCGGTATTTTTCTTCAAGAGCTGTGCTCCCTCAGAAAAATACCTTGGTTCAAAACAATCACCTCAGAATTCACACAATGACCTCAAAAAAGTTGGTGCGCAATTATTAAAAGCTACAAAGGCCTAACTTTTCAGCCTTGTATCATTTCTCACACCAATAGAATGGTTCCAAATTTTTCAAGATTGAATGTTCTCCTCCACGTGGACAGAAATAAATCTCTGAATGTTGAACAAATACTGACATTTGATTGAGAAATTAGTTGAATTTGTACCAATGATGAACAAAACATCAACCATCTCAACCCAAATTCAACCAAGAATCAACTCCTCAAACTCAAATCAACTATGAAATCAATGATTGAAATAAAATTAAAGGTTATTATGTAGAATGATGTTGAGAATGTGAGCTGTGCCCAACGGGTCACCTTTTTATTTTTCAATATTTTGCTCTCACTGATGCCAAAACCCTTTCTCTCATATAAATTCAAGGTTTTTGAGATGTTACTCTCACCAACTGCAAATGCTCCAGTCCTGTCCTTGAGAATGTGGGTCTTCAATACCTACATTCATTTCAAATTAGATTCCCTCAAATTTTAGTGAATTTATCAGTGTCGTATGTTGCTTCCTTTTTTGCCTCAAAAAAGCTGTTATAAGAACAAATATTGAGTAAGTATGGTACGCTGATGCTTCCTAGACAATACTGAAGGCCTCTAAATTCTTCACACATCACCCTCTCTATCAATCTGAAGATTGTGCATAGAAACTCACCAAATTTCTGATACTGCAAAGATGGTTACAAGAAATTCAGAATATTGATGCAAAGAATTCCGAATCTTCCCACATTTCGACTCCACCAGCAAGAGCTATCTGGAATATCAAGTAAACTTACCAATTCTACAAACACACTGCGAAGGACTTCTGAATCTTCCCATGTCTTTGACTCTTCCAGCAAGAGCTATCTGGAATATCAAGTAAACTTACCGATGCTATATACAAAGACATTGCGAAGGACTTCTGAATCTTCCCACGTCTTGACTCTGCTAGCCAGGACTATCTGGAACAACAAATCAACTTACTGATGCTACAAAGACATCACCAAGGACTTCTGAATCTTCCCATGTCTTGACTTTGCTTGCCAGGGCTATCTGGAACATCAAGTCAACTTACCGATGCTACAAAGACATCGCTGAGGACTTCTGAATCTTCCCGAGTCTTGACTCTGCTTGCCAGGGCTATCTGGAACATCAAGTCAACTTACCGATGCTACAAAGACGTCGCCGAGGACTTCTGAATCTTCCAATGTCTTGACTCTGCTAGCCAGGGCTATCTGGAACATCAAGTCAACTTACCGATGCTACAAAGACGTCACCGAGGACTTCTGAATCTTCCCACGTCTTGACTCTGCTTGCCAGGGCTATCTGGAACATCAAATCAACTTACGATGCTACAAAGACATCGCCAAGGACTTCTGAATCTTCCGGAGTCTTTGACTCTACCATGCAGGGCTTATATGGAACATCAAATCAACTTACCGATGCTACAAAGACGTCGCCAAGGACTTCTGAATCTTCCCATGTCTTGACTCTGCTAGCCAGGGCTATCTGGAACATCAGGTGGCACTGGTAAATGCCTCGAACACGGTAGAAGATCATCTTGATTTTCTCTCTTTCCAGAAGGGGTGGGTCACTCTCAAGAAGTGGCTTTTCATAGGCCTGAAATCAAACAAAAATAATGGAAGATTTGATATTAATTAGCAATTCAACAAATGAAGTTAATGATTTTTGGAGTCTGCATCCATCAAAAACTCAAAAGTCATGCGAAAACTCCAACATCCATGGGTTTGGTTTGGGAACAAAAACATAATAAACATCAATAGTTATGCAGACATTTTGATGAATATATAAATATAATTTCACTCCAAAATGTGAGATTCTGATTTGAGGACAGATGACACACAATTTATTCTTGGGCTTTTAATATTTGCTCCAAAGGCGAGGCTGCATCTAAAAACCCACAATACTAGGATTGAGAGTCTGTTGCTCTAACCAGTGCAGAGCATCATATTTGACGCTTTGACAAGTACTGATTGGCGCTCAAAAAAAAAGAAGAAACTCCAAAATCAGAGATATGCAGATGATTTTGAAAGAATCAGTGCACTCAATAGCACCCAAACGTTTGTAGAAATAAGCATTGAGCAAAAAACTTCCAATTTTTGCGAGCATTTGCTTATCATCTACAAATGTTTCCTGTGTGTAACATGCACAAAAGATAATGTAATAATTTTGATACCCGAAATCATCAATGTTGGCTGATTGGAAATCAAATTGGATCATCACTGTTATACAAGGCAAAACACACACTGAAACTACTTAAAAGTTAACCCAATTTGGTAGAATTAGGTCATGCTTTTGTGGAAACCATTTTAAAGACCATTCTGACCAAGAATCTTCCTATAAGCTACGTTGACTCATTGAGCAACTGCCATTGACAATTACTGTTCCTATACCGTTCAATTTACCTACATCTAATGATAACATTTCCTTCAACATTTTATCCAATTAACCTTATCTAAAATATAGAGCAACATGAACGAAGCGCTACATTCATGAAAGCAGGCATGGAGGGGAGGAACAAATTTGTGAAAAAGTACATGTGTAGTAAAATAAAAAAAAATGGTAAAAAGAACGTCCTGTATTTACACAGGTTGGAGTGGTTATCTCTCTTTCGAAGCAATTGAGCCAGGCTCATCTATATTGTACGAGTATGTGTACATTATTAGTTATTGGGTGAAGCGGAGGTATGTTTTCGGAAATAATCGTGCACGAAGTGTGCGCTTCGCCTGGATATGACACTGAGCGCACAAGTATTTCCCGTAATATACCGACGCTGAACCAAATAACAAATTTATCATACCACTAAGTCAATCTTAATCATCAAACTATTTATTTATTTGTTTTTTCAACTTTTTTAGCTTTATATCACAAAAATTAACAAAAAAGAACCATTTTTGGTGAATGGTTTACTCTACATAGTAGTGCACATCCCTACAAATTTAAAATGCAACATTCCAACGCGCTAAGTGACAGGATATAAGTGCTTCTGACGCGCTCAGGGGTAGGATACGAAATATATCCTGGCATCGGCTCCTTTGATCTTTTCCAAATATGGTCATAAATTCTCTTTGTGGTATGATAAGTATACATGTGTAGTATGTATTCCCCTAACCCTTTTCTGCCAATTACGACGCCGCTAGGAGCAAGAAACTCAAAGAGCCATCAAAAAACAAAATAAGTCTTAAACGTCACTGTCTTTGCTTCTATGGGTCCCTTAAAGACCTTCTTCTTTGATGTACGACACAGAAAAGTTTAACAAGAGATATGCTTTTTATTGAATAGATCAGGATTTTTCTGTGAACATTACTATAAAATTTCTTTAAAATACAGCTAGTAGATTTTCATAAAAGAACTATAACAGAAAGTAGTATACTGCAACACCAAAAGGACCCCTTAATTGAATCCTAACAACATGTGGGATAAAGCATTTCTAGAATTCGATTTAGAGTTACAGATGTTTCTTAGAGTTTGATTTAGAGATCGAGTTAGAGTTAACTCTAATTCTAAATCAAACTATAAAAGTTAACTTTAACTCTAAATCAAACTCTAGAAAAGTACTATAGCTTTTTAGACCATAATTTACTGCTATTTGTAAGTACTACAGCTTTACACAATAAATGTGCCCCCTACCCCCCCCCCCTACCCCACCGCTTAAAACCCCTATATACATGAATCCAAACAACACAACAAAATACATTAATTTCATGACTCATACAAACTACGCTGGCAGCCATTTCATGCCGAATCTTTTCTTAACTCAACGTAGCTAAGTTATTCCCTAGCGACACCGTTCCACATTTAATATCCCTTTCATCTGTCGCATCATGATACTTTTTCAAGAAAATGTTCTAATACGATGGGGATAAATATCATCAAACTAACGATCAATTCATGCTATGGAATAGAATGCTGAATGCTTCTATACCAAGAGAAATGGTTAACGGGTATGTTTGAAAGAAAGAAAACCTCGTTCAGATTAAATGTAAACAATATTCTTAGAACTGATGCCGCGACACAAAATTCTTTGCAATAATGAGTTTTTCCACAGTAGCTATCAGAAACAAGTTTTCCCATGACAGATATCAAAAACAAGTTTTCCCATGGTAAATATCAAAAATGTAATTTACAAGCTATGAGACTGATGGAATTTCATTTTGCTAAATTAAACTTTGCAAGTTTGAGGAGGAACAAACAGATCCTTGATGAGAGTAATTAGTCCAATTGAAGGAAATTTTGAGAAAGTGACGTGAAAAAATAACTTTTAAAAAAATGTCGGTGGATTTACGGAGCATATTGACAATAATGTCATGTTGACATAGTTTCATGGTTTATGCTCGTCATATTTCATCATGTGAGTGCAAGAAAGTCTTATCTGCAATGGCTGCCCTAAGTTATTTTTATTTTATACTTTGTAACAAGAATGTGAAAAATCCCTCAAAAATTCCCTGTCTTAAGTCAGAGGTTCTTGAAATGGTTCTTCAGGTGACGGTGTCACCTGAAGAACCATTTCAAGAACCACTGACCCAAGATTGGAGATTACACAATGTGCAATGTAAATTTATGACAAATGGCAGCTATTGCTGATACGACTTTCTTGCACTCACATGACGATTTGAGCTCACTAGCGTGCAGAGGTGGTGCAAAGGCACAGACACCACCAATCTTTTGTTTGTTGGTAGTCAAATTAATGCCGCTTTTGTCGGTCGCCAAACGCCACACGGAAAACTTGTAGGAGGTTACCAAAAACTGGAAATCGTATCGTACAAGACAATTTTATATTATGTTTTTTAGTATTGTATATACCCCTTTGGATGTTGTTAAGTCAATAAATTGTTTTTAACCTATTTCCCATTGTTTTTACTTATCTTTTGAATCTATTTTGATCCATCCAAAGTTCCCCTGCTGGTCAGTTGGTGCTGTTTTCTAAAATTTTATTATTGTTAGAAAAATTAGAGTAGTTATTTAGTTATAACAACTGAAAAGAAACTAGACTTGAACGACAAGAAAAAGATAAGAATCAATTTTTTTTTCCTTATCAGTTTTCAAAATCTACGTTGAAAAAAATGGGATGTTCCTGTTGGGGTCCCAAAATCCGTTGTTGGTAAAACCTCAAAAGTTTGCAAAACCAATATCGAAGGTCTGGTTACTTCACAGTTTGAGCTTTTATAATTTTGTCTCAAAATCCAGTGTGGCCATCAATTGAATTAATCCAAGCTAAGGGGCGCACCATTTGATTTTCAGAGGGGCATGGAAGTTGGGTCAAGTCAAGGCTGTTTTTTAGCTGCCATCCCCCCCCCCCGCGAGAATCAAATGGTGCGCCCCTAAGAGACAGGTCTAGCCAATTGATAATAGTGGTATCTTGTCTAAAATCAAAGATCTGACAAATTCACGTTACAAGCAGACAAATGACAAAAGCAAACAAGTGTCGGAAATTTAAAAGTTTTAAATATTCTGTTTCGTTTCTGAAGTTTTGTTTATATACTTTAACGACCTATTTCTTTAGAAAGATGTTGTTTACTAGCATCAAAATTGAATAGCTTTTAAATTTGTTCACGCCCCTCGTTTGTTAAATTGCCCTGGATACATTTGCCCTAAAAACCAAGACAATCTCCACCTGATCTCATCAAGTTTGCAAGTCCAGACAATGGGTAATTTCACACCTCAAATCCCAAGAGAGAAGAAAAGTGCTTCTAGGTCCAGACGATGGATAATTTGCGATATTACACCTCAAATCACAAGTGAGAAAAAGTTCATTCCTCAAGCCTAAGAGAGTGCAATGATTGACACACTTTCCTACCTGAACGATGCCTCGTGGCTATGTGTTTCTACAAAACACTTGACAGTATCACAACATTGTTTTAGAAAAAATGTTGAGATTGATTTTGAAGCAGATATGATACTCCAAATTGTCTTGGTTTTTGGTCATCTATTTACTTGGTGTTACATTACATAGCTTACAAATTTTGCTCATGACTCTAACTGTAATTTGCCTTAAAAACTGAGACACATTTCCACCTGATCTCATCAAGTTTGCAAGTCCAGACAATGGGTAATTTGCCATATCACACCTCAAATCCCAAGTGAGACGAAAAGAGCTTCTAGGTTCAGACAATTATAGATAATTTGTGATATCACGCCTCAAATCGCACTTGAGAAGAAGAAAAGTGCTTCTAGGTCCAGACAATGGATAATTTGAGATATTACACCTCAAATCGCAAGTGAGAAAAAGTTCATTTCTCAAGCCTAAGAGAGTGCAATGATTGACACACTTTCCTGCAGGTATAATGTCCTGTGGTGATGTGTTTCTACAAAACACTTTTCAGTATCTCAACATTGTTTTAGAAACAAAGTTGAGATTGATTTTGGAAGTAGATATGATACTCCAAATTGTGAAGTCTTAGTTTCTGGTCATCTATATTTACTTGGCATCAAATTACATAGCTTACAAATTTTACTCATGACTGGCCTAGATTCTTCCCACTAATTTTTTTACCTGCATATTTTTTACTTGAATCGATAGAACATGTATATAAAAATATAACCTACAAGTAGTTTTCCATGATTTTGAGGAATATTGGAGAAAATTGCAATACTTAACTACTTCATTTTTTTTCGCTGGCAAAAAAGTGGTGTGAAAACAGTGTTTCTAGTTTGAAAACTGATAAAAATCTTGTTTCTACACTTGTGATGGCCAAACAAATTATTTTTGATGAAATTGTTCTCTTTTAATATATTTTAAATTATCTTCAGGAGCTTTGTTTGATCTTTTATCTGGTTAATCCATTCGAGGTACAAAAGTTAGGATTTTAAGAAACACAGGATAGCCACACCACTATCAAAGAATGATATATTGCAAATTAATTCTCTCTCAATTTGAGCCATTTGTGTGTGAATTTTTGCACTTTTTTGGATTTTACTATACTTCTAAGCTTTGTTTAGAGCATTTCCATAAATATTTAATTCTAGGTGGAATCTAGGCTAGTCCCTTTAACTGTACTTTGCCTCAAAAAGTAAAAACAATTTTCTCCTGAACAAATTTAACTTGCAGGTCCAGACAACAATTAATTTGCGATATTACACCTCAAATCGCAAGTGAGAAAAAGTTCATTCATCAAGCCTAAGAGAGTGCAATGTCTGACACACTTTCCTGCAGGTACGATGCCTCCTGGCTATGTGTTTCTACAAAACACTTGATTGTGTCACATCATTGTTTTAGAATCAAAGCTGAGAGTGTGCTAAGATTGATTTTGAAGCAGACTTGATACTCAAAATTTGTGTAGTCTTGTTTCTGGTCATCCATTTTCAAAAGCACTAGTCTCACTGCAGCACTGCAGCCATCTTTTTTAAAAATTTTGGAAGTAGATATTGATACTCCAAATTGTAAAGTCTTAGTTTCTGGTCATATATTTACTTGGCGTTAAAATACCTAGATTACACATTTTGTTCATGAATCGTAACTGTAAATTGCGAGAGGTACATTTGCTCTCAAAACTTAGACAATTTTCACCTGAATTACGTTTCCAGGTCCAGACAACAA
>JXSR01S012998.1:45717-64644 GCA_000969725.1 Ophiothrix spiculata
AGAATATGGAATAGAGAATGTGAAAATGTGACAAATATATACTGGGTCAAAGTTGTCTATAAAATTGAACAATTTGATGTTGGGTATGTTGAACCAAGACAATGCTTGCTATGATTTTTATTAAATCTATGCCTCAATCGAGAGCAGCTGTTTTCTTATATGATATCCAGCTACTGCTGGAAGGAAAACGTGAAAATTTAACAAATATATACTGGGTCAAAGTTGTCTATAATTTATAAATTGAAAACATTTTATGTTGGGTGTGTTGAACCAAGACAATACATGCTATGAATTTTTATTACATCTATGCCTCAATCGAGAGCAGCTGTTTTCTTAGATCATATCCAGCTACTACTGGAACTTAAAATGTGAGTAAATATATACTGGGTCAAAGTTGTCTATAAAATTGAACAACTTGATGTTGGGTATGTTGAACCGGGAAAATACATGTAATGATTTTTATTACATCTATGCCTCAATCGAGAGCAGCTGTTTTCTTAAGATCATATCCAGCTACTGCTGGAAGGAAAAACAGTAAAATTCAACAAATAAGCACCAGGTCCGATTTGTCTGTGATATTGCAAAAATTGATGTTGGGTATTTTGATTTTTATTACATCTACGCCTCAATCGAGTGTAGCTATGATCTTTAAATGATATCCATACATTGCTGGAAGGGAGATATGAAAATTGAATAACATTTACTGAGCCAAAAATATTGCTATTATGGTAAAATTTGATGAAATAAATGGTGCAATAATCATGGGAATAATGACTATTACCATCAGACAATCTCAAAACTAATGTTGATAAATCTCAAATTTTCGGATGATGCACTTCAACCTTCATACGGATTAAGACTGGTAACCAAGATTTTGAGATAAGATGACATTTGATCTCACAATCAAATCATAGCCCCTCCCCAGTTTCTGGTAGCGATCATCTCTGTTGCGTGATGGTTGGTTTACTTTGTTGTATATTGCCTCCTCCACATCGTGCTTAAAATATTTCGCCTCCCGGTCCACGATTTTCACCTGCTCCAGATCAACATTGTGTCCCAGAGATTCAATGTGCAGAAATTTGAACTCAATATGAAGAATGAAATGTATCATCCATAAATGTGAGGTATGCTTTTAAAGTTAGTGATGAGAACATCAGATAAATACCAAACCCTGATTCTATAGCAACACAGAGCAACTTTTAATAGTAAACCTAGGTACACTTCATGTTCACAGACTTCACATTTATGCCTCAAACCAAGAACAGAACTTTGTGTACTTCTTAGGCGTTGGAGCACAATTAGGCCACAACTTTGTGCCGCCAGCCGCAACCTGGCCACAGCCTTATTTTTCTAAAATGGCGACCAAAGGCTTGGTTGATCACCTCATTATCATTGTATGATATTCATTACATGTTTTGAAATTATTTTGAGGTACATAATCAAGCCTACGGTCACCATATCGGAAAATCAAGGGTGTGGCCAGGTTGCGGTCGGCCGTACAAAGTTGTGGCCTAATTGTGCTCCAGCGCCTTATCTTATGATGTCAGCGCCACAACTACTACAAAAGTTGGAGACCGATGCTTACCTAGACCATCCTCTGTAGCAATTTGATATAGGACTTCTCACTACCAATTTTAGCCTGCATTACTATACCAAATTTAGCCTGCATGACTATACCAATTTTAGCCTGCATGACTATACCAATTTTAGCCTGCATGACTATACCAATTTTAGCCTGCATGACTATGTCTTATAGCATTTTGCTCAGCAGTTAAAGTGTCATGAGCATGCATGCCCATTGTAAGTGGAAGAGCTAAGGATAGATGCTCACCGGAACCAGTCTCTGTAACGATACCAAGTAAGACTTCTCACTGTCAATAATAGCCTGTACTATATGTCTTCTAGCGATCTGCTCGGCAGTCAGTGTGTCGGGGCTAGTCCTGGTATGTGGAAGAGTTAGGGATAAATGCTTACCTGCACCAGTCTCTGTAGCGATACCAAGTAGGACTTCTCGCTGTCAATAATAGCCTGTACTATATGTCTTCTAGCGATCTGCTCGGCAGTCAGTGTGTCGGGCGCCGGTGGAAGAATGGGTGGAGGGTGTTTCTGATGGCTGAACTTGACATCAATGAAATGTAAGTCATCTCTTTCTGAAATGAGACACAGATGTTGAAAACAAGTTGGGATTGTTATTATCTATCATCATATCACTCCTCAATTCTACCTTAATATTTTACATGATTTATAATGGCTGGGATTCAAAATAGTCTCCCTGTGGAGCTAGACGGGAAACTAGAGCGTTTCCATGGTTTATATACCATTTTGATGTCCTTCTGGACTCATATATAGCAGTAATTTCTTAAAAGCTCTTTAAAGTGATAATAAAATTATCAAATGTTACCGTCCATCACAAGCCTCCAATAAATTTGGCAATTTTCTATTTTGAGCGATAGTACAAAATATGCATGAAAGTTATATCCTGACAAAATGTTGATTTTTGCAGATTTGGAATGTTCATGCCATTCTCAAATTACTTCCAAAATATTAGCTTTCATTGCGATAGTACAAAATATGCATGAAAGTTATATCCTGACAAAATGTTGATTTTTGCAGATTTGAAATGTTCATGCCATTCTCAAATTACTTCCAAAATATTAGCTTTCATTTCAACTGCAAAATATTTGAAAACCAACATTTCTGATAAGTAGTCAAATAGAAAATGTGCATAAAATGAAAACTTCAACGTAAGTGTTCTAGGTATTACATATACTAATATGACATGCTTGAAGAAACATAACTCCTTTTTTGCGAGTCATTTTAACTTGAAACAAGTATCATTTTTAAAGCTGAAGAAATATTCTTTTTGAATCTGTAACAAACCAAAATTGACCATCGGTCGTTGTAACTAGACATTTGTGGTGGATCATCACATATAATACAAATGTTTAGGCAGAAAATTTCAAACCTGCACTTGGATTGCCAAGGAAATTTGTGGTGTGATAGGCACAATTGCTTGCAAACACTGTACAGTGTTTTGAGGCAATATGGAATTACCAACTCATGGAGGCATCATACCAACCTTCATCATGTTCCTCTTGTTCTGCTTCTCTGACATCAGAATACGACTTCCATCCAAACCATCCTCTCACCCTGTCCATACCACGGCTTTTCCCGAATCCTTTCACCTAAAGGTGTCAAAAAATGTTTAAATAAGCAGTTTGAATAACCTGTTTTTGATACCTAGTACAGTTACTGGCATAACCAGCAGTTCAAGCAGTTGCCTCCACAAAATAAGAAAGTCAAACAGTTGCCCCACAAAATAAGAAAAGTAAATGTTCAATAGAAAGCCCCAGAGAATTAGAAAAGTAAATGGTCTATTGATAGACCCCACAATATTAAGAAAAGTAAATATAGACCATATCGATAATTGCCCTACCCCCGCCGTTTATGGGGTAAATCCACAGAATCGGACGGGGAACGGAACTCAGAGCGAGAGCAAGTAGTGTGTTTATCATACTTGGCCTCGTTCTGAGTTCCGATTCCCCGTCCGGTTCTGTGGATTTACCCCATCAACGGCGGGATTATGTCAATTATCGATATGGTCTATAGGTTTAATGAAAGAAAGAAAATGCCTCATAATGCCATCACTATAAATACCTTGAATTTTTTTAGTCCGACACCACATTTAAGGTTTGAATCATTTTACCTTATTTCAATCAGAATTTTAATATTGCAGCTTTGAAGTTATCATTATAACACTTGATTTTGATAGGCACGTCTTCCATAAGACAATATATTAAAATTTCATTTTCATTTGCTCAAAAACCAGTAATTTTAGCATGATCGAGAGAGTTTCATCTGTGTTTTCAAATAGCAAAATGATTTTGAAGACTGATAGTTTGAACTGCTGTTTCCTAATACAATAGGATTTGAGGTGATCATATGAAATACAATGCGTTGCTCAAGGATACTACCGGTATTTTATTTTTATTACTCAAGTTCGATGATAAAGGGTCAGAAACTTTACGGTGGGGTCCTAAATATGTGTATTAGCAAAATCATATTACTGTTTTCTCATCATGACACAAGCCTGAAATCTTTTTGCCATTTTGAAGTACAGAAAGAGACAATTAACCATGTTTACACACAAAACCCTTCTCCAGACCTGCCAACCTCTGAATCCCAGAATGTGGGACATTCAACTTTGGAATGAGGGACATCACAATGGCATGCATAGCAAAACACAGTAAGCAAAATGACAAAATAAGGGACATCTCAGATTTCAGGTATTTTTTTTATTAGGCCAAAAAAAAAAATTGTTTGATTGGCGTAACATAGAAAATAAAATAGGGTAGGTAGGTCGGATTTTTTTTTTTTTTTCTAAGTCTATGTTTCACATACAAGAACACAATATATATGGCACATATACAAAAACATCTTCACTTTTTCTGTAACACATCTTTTATTTGTCATTTTGAATGTCCTACAAGCCATATCTTGGGCTCCCATGAATCGATTCCCATTAAATTTGGGATTTGGAGGTTTTTACCATGCTCAAAAAAAGAAAAAATATCTAGGGTCGGTGGTAAAATTAGGGTAGGTCGGGTTACGCCAATCAAACAATTTTTTTTTTAGGGCTTATCAGTTGGCAGATCTGCTTCTCATTTTTCATTCATAATTTTAAAGTAAGTTAAAAGTTTACTTACCCATTCTCTGTATGACTGTCAATATACAGCACATGATGAAGGCAAAGCATTGTGGGTAAAAATAGAGCAAATGAAAAATAAAGCATGAATGATGTGATTCAAAACATTGACAACGGTTATTATGGTTATTAGGTTTTGCAATTCATTTGTTTTTTGATAACAAAATAATTTCATAAAATTTATCATTTGATGGTTTATGTCTATGAACATCTTCAATTATCTCATGCTTAAAATTGCACTGATCCGTCATTTGCGGGAAGAGCCTTGATCTCGATCTCAAATAACTGTTCAGGTTTATACAAATGCAGTGAAAAGCCTAAATTGCATGCCCATAAATTTCAACTTTCAAAGCATTTTGCACGAGCAGCATAGAGACGTAAAAAACAGTCAATTAAGTACAAATTGTGGACCGTGCAAATTGCGAATTGGCAACTATTCTTCCAATAATGTCAAAAAAATATATTTTTCTTATTTATCTCAATCAAACCCGGTATTCAAATCTTATTATTTTGAGACAGAAGTTGATTTATTCTCAAATCTTATTATTTTGAGACAGAAGGAGATTTATTCTAAAATAATAATCATAACTCTAAGCATAAACTATGTTGTTGATCCAGCGATCATAGGTTTATAATGCAAAGTGGGAATGAAATGGACAACAAATTTCTGAAACCTACGCCACTTCTAAAAATCCCACAACTCAACTATAATCTGATAATCATTAGATCACCAATTTAGTGTATTGTACAAAAATATATGACAGATTCTTACAAAATTATTCAGGTAGATCATATTGGGGCAAACTACACGAGAGCTTGGAATGTACATCAATGTACATTCCAGGAGTTCAGATTGTGTCTATACAATGACGTGTTAACAAGGTGTGGATTCAGGCTGCATATTCAAGTGCGCGTATGTGTTTGCGCCTACGCGATATACCTACGCGTCCTATCAAGCACTCGTCAAAGTGCACACATTCACAGTGTGTTAGGCGCATGCACGAATCATCAGCTCATGGATGTACATCCCAGGAATCTACATGGATGTACATTCCAAGCTTTCACGAAGTTTGCACCATGTATGTAAAGATCTGATGAAGATGATTTTCCTGTTTTCGACCAACTTTGCAAGAATCATTTTCATTTTCAATCTCCATATCATCCATACATGACATACAAAATTAGTAATTAATGTTTTAAATGTTACTGCTGTGAAAAGATTGAAATAGTATTGGAATCATTTTGAATTTGACACTCAAAACCTTCTGTCTAAAATTTTACGTACCATACCTGTGTACCTTAAAATTTGTACAAGTCTGAGAAATCTAAACTGCAATAGAAGTACTAAAATTTTGAAAAGAGTGTCTAAGCTTTCACTAAAGTAATTGACAGATAATACATACTTTACAAGAAACTGTTCCCAACACTATTTCAGTCAAATATTCTGGATTTCAAATCCCTTTTCCTTTTATTTTAATTGGGGTGTGGACTTCAGGTACTTCACAACACTCCAATTAGAATAAAATGCTTCTGCTTCTGCTTCAGATTCTGAAGTAGAAGTATAGAAACTGTATACACCAATACAACGAGCATTTGCAGTATTTGGCCCTCTTTTGACAGTAAGGGACGCACCATTAGACTTCAAGGGGGGGGGGGAGCAGGAAGTTTTTTGAAAAAAAAAACTTGACCCACTGGGGAATGGAAACTTGCCCCATCTACAACTAAAAATAAAAAAACTTTGCCTCATCAGACACTAAAAAAAAACAACTTTCCCTGCCAGGCTGGAGAAAAAAAAAACTTGTCCTAACCCAAACTTCCTGCTCCCCCCCCCCCTTGAAGTCTAATGGTGCATCCCTAACACAGTCATAAATTAGCGGGACATTTGATTTTCAATACCAATACATGCACTGTGATAGAGTCATATCAAGTAAAATGACTAATATGCAAATTGATGTGACAAGCATTCGTGGCACAGCTCACTTTTCCTTAAATTAGGAACCTAATTGGTAATGCCATTGATCGATTGCTGTATGTATTTTTGGTAGCCATGACATTTTGTAACTTGTCCATGATGAGAAGTAGGGCCCTTTAATAGTATTTGATCCTAAACAACTATTTCTAAAAGTTAGGGAAAGAAAATCCTGAAAAACCCAAGTGCGGAAAATACCAAGCCAAGCTGTAGGTGCCTAAACTATTTTCTATGCATCTTAAATATATAATTATAACACCAATTTCTGAGTAGCTCACTATGTAAATAAAAATATAAACACACCTTTTATGTCCATTCGAGGTGTGAGGAATATATTCCGGGAGGGGGTTACTTTCAATTTTACCTTATATGCCACAAAAAAAAACCCTATTTTTTTCCAACTATCACTCAATGACCCCCCATATATTTTTTTAAATTCCTTGTTGCTAAAACAACTTTTGTCACTCAAAGACAAACCATTTTCTGAATTTGATGTAATTTTTGAAAAATGTTACTTAAATTTTACAAATTTTTGTGCCATGTTGACCCGGAAAGACCCTACATTTTTATAAATTTTGACTTAAGACCCCACACATTTTTTAACCTTGTCACTTAAGGAACTCCTTTTTTGACCAATTTATCTCCGAAACACCTCTACTTCCGAGATGGCACTCGTATGTCACTTTTACATGCGAGAGCCCCTCCCCCTGGAATATATGAATATCCCCGTGTTTTACAAACCCATGGACTTGGGAACTTTCCTTTTTGTTTTCTACAAAACCATCTATAATGGATATCAGTGTTTTGGATTAAGTTATATTGGTTAATTGTGACAGTTGCACATGCATCATGCTGTTAATACCACAAGGTGGATGTGCACTTAGTACTATATTCTTATCCGCAGATTTCAACATCTTTCAGATTTACATCGCTTGTCTTTAGACTACAGAAAATACCAGAATTCAAATCCATTGCCAAAAATTACATGTTTTTATGACTACCCAATTGATCATTTTTCACTTTTGGTTAACAAAAACAGATAATTAATCTTTGAATCTGGTTAAGATATCAGAAGACAGAGAAACCTTCCACCCCATAATTTAAACATTGTAAACATCAAGTATACTTACAAAAAAGTATCTATAAACCTTTCGTGGAGATTTAATTTCATAAGCTATAAAGATATCAAATGATACAAAATATTGTATCTGTAATTAAATGTTGAATGAAATTGAATATTCAAATATGAAGATGTTTTCCTTATACCCTGATCACATAACCTTGCGGCGAGGTTATGATGTGTTTACGGTGTCATACCAGCAGTCTGTGAGCCGTAGAGAAGCCGGAAGCATGCCGGCTTGTATACCGATGTCTTCAGTTATGGTCACATAACCACCGGCATCCGACCGGGCATCGCAAGCATTCACCGGTGTCATACCGGCGTTGCGGCTTCTTGCGGCTTATGTGACCAGGGTGTTATTCATCCACTGGTAATAAGGCTTTGCATTCAAAGACATTTGTTTAACCGAGAGACATTCATTCGCAAAATTCATTCTTATTCTCTTGAATAGAGAGAAAAACATTGTTTACAATGCTTGAATGTTGGTTAAATTGATGCTAGGATTAGTTGATTCAATGTTAACATCAACTTAACCAACATTCAATCATTGCGTCATTAGATCTTCATTTGAGTAAATAAGCGAATATCGTGAGTGAATGTCATTCAAGCAAGCGAATGTCTGTGGGTGTATAGCCCAAATATGTTATTTGAAATAAGTCAAACACGGAAACTAACATTAGCAACATTTTGTTACATTGCGACAATTAACACTGTTTCCGATACAAATCTGACCCTTCAGATCGGTGATATAGGCCAGGGCACTTGGTGATATCATGTCACCAATCCCTGGTCCCTATACAGTGGCGGATCCAGGATTTTGTCGCATAATTGCAATGTAAGTTATAAACTCCAATATTTCACTTATTTCAAACCTTTATGATGTATTTTAATGTGACTTGGGCCTGTTGTGCACTTTTGTGTTAATGCAGACATATTTCCAAATGTAAGAAATGGGCTGAAAGAAATGAATATGAAAAGTGAGCGATTATTATTGAGCAGAACGAAACTGAATTTTTAAGCGAGAGGAGAGACTCTTTGTTGCTTTATAATGAATTTGTTCTTGAAAATATGTGCTTTTGACATAAAGGAAGATTTCTGATGTTTAGACAATTTGCACAGTAAAGCATGCTTTTCTAAAGCTGTTTCAAGTCGAAGCATTGATTGTTAAGTAAAGTTAAGCATCTTCAAGCCAAAGCAAAAATTAATCAAACTCAATACATTACTTTAGGAGTTGTGTTAGTCACATGTGTTATTGAAAATGCTCGTTTAATTGAACTTTTCATGCCGTCTGTAACAGATTGTGTGTTACTTGGAAGTATAGGACTCAGTTCTGCGGCTGACTTGGTTCTTCGAACACGGAATTGTTCTTGCTGTTACACAATGACACAGACAAAACAAATATGCAAATTATTATTGGACACATAAATCCTAACACAGTGTTTATAGCTCCAAATGCTCCAAATAAAACATTTCGCAACTAAGCATCAAAATCAGGCTTCTTGCAAAGTTGTTGCCTGGATTAGTCAAAAATAGCAACTTGTTATTTTCTACTGTCTGATGCCAAACATTTAGCATTGTCAAAATATTCTTTGTTAAATGATGTAATGTACAGCTTTTAATTGTGTAGCTGGCACTTTAGTACAACACAATATTAGTCTTTGCTTCGTTTCAATATGAAATAATCATACTTCTATTTCATTACAATCAAACATTAATAAGATGCCAACCTATAGGGTGTCCCAGAAAGAATTAATTCCTAGCTTTGAAGTTATTCTTTCTGGGACACCCTGAACAGGGGAGACAAGATTGCAATCTGTCTGCATGTACCCCTGTGCACTCACTGCAGCCCCATGTAAAGTTTTCAAACGGTATGCAGAGATTTGATTCTGAGAGATCACGAGGATCTGAGTTCCGGTGAAGATTGTCCATATATGTCTGGAATGATTACACTGGTAACAAACTTCATCTGCGAAGCCAGGGGTATGAGGAAGGAGCATGTGCACCCAGGGTTAGATGCCCAAACCTGCAAAATCAGTCCATTTTTACCAATTACAGGTCATTACGCACCCCAGGGTCAACCATAAAAAGTCGATCCTGGCTACGCAGGTGAACTTTGTGTATGATCACGTGAGATGATTCTCCAGGCTTATTATTTAGATTTCCTTCTTCCCCATGGAGTTAGTACTGAAATGAGTAACATTTAGCATTGACAACTGCAACCTTTTTGCCTCATGCTTAAATTAAGATTGCAACTCTTATATACTCATATTGAAGTATGAATTCATCTTTCAAAAATGCTTTGTATTTTGAAAATGATCAGAAATGCATGGTAGTACATGTATTGTGTTTCAAAAATGAAATATTTTCTTACCAGTTGAGTCTCAAACAAAATTGCGCTCAGAGGTCTTGACGTACTATTCTGAATGAATGGAACAGTGTAACAGCGATATAAACAGTTTTGCTTATTGTAAAGCAAATTCGATTAATTCCAAAAGTTACGATTGTTTCAAATCTAGAATAGTTGTTGATTTCTTGTATACCTGACAAGACAGTCATACCTTTGCAACTGTCGCAAATTAGCAATCCAGTACAACTTATTTGCATAATTGTTATGGTTTGTCACAAAAAATTGGATTAAGTTCATCTTTTTTGTGCTTTTGGGTCCAGAAAAAGGAGACAAAATTTATTGACTGGTTATGCTTGAGATCGCCATAATCAAGAATACACACTTGAAATTTTTGAGCATCGTTACACCCATGACAGACACTCTGAAACCAGCTATATATTCCGGGGGGTTCTTCAAAAAAATTTGTACGGGTATGTGCCTGCCGGACTCTGAAAAACTGACCATCTTTATACCTTCTTTTGGCTAAAAAACCCACTCATCAATATACCAATTTTTATTGGAAAAGCACCCAATTTTACTCAAATTGGGTGCTTTTTTTGCATATTTTCCCAAAAGCACCCCATTTATGAAAAGAGGGTGCTTTCACCACCCCATTGATATACCAAAATCACCCCAAAAAGCAGGCACATATACGTATACCTTGTCAATGTAAGTAAACCCCCCCCCCCCCTCCGGGCTGTATACCAAAAGGACAGCTCAGCAAATGGAATAAATCTTACCAAAACTTTCATGACAAAGTGCAAATGATCCAGGCCTTGTGCCGGGTGTGTAATATCCATGTTCCTATGACTAACCAAACTCTTCAGCAATTAAATCATACATTCAATCTCAATATTGGGCCATAAATACAGGCCGTCTTGTCATCATGCACAGCTTTCCATTCGAGGATTTCTCCAGATGGTCCATGGCACAATATTTTGATGGCATAACCATAAAGAACTCCATAATCTAACCAAACCCAACATAAGAAAAGCTATAGTTTCACTTTCAGGTAACAGTATCACTTATTCCCAAATTTAAATAAAACCACTACAAAACAAACTTCACAGGGACCTAGGGTCACAAATGACTGCACCAACCCACGAGACATATTGATGTGACATCCATGCTTCAATGACAGTGTCAAGTCTATAGATCGGCCTAAAATTACAAAAGGTTTATTTTAAACTTCTTTTAAATTTTTAATTACAAAGAATTTTTAATGCTGACATTTAAATTTAAAAAAATATTTTATTTATTGCTGTTTTCATTGCTGTTTTGATCTTTGTGAAGCCTCAAATATAAGCTAACATAAATGTATGTTCAGATCACAATTCTAGTATCAGTACAAGTTTTAGCAAGAATAAAAATTAAACTTGATTTTGATAAAACAAATATTCCACAATCTAAGAATTCCTAAATCCAAAATATTGGTCTCCTGCATGTTCTATGACCTTTTCTATATAGCCGTCTACAAAGCCCATTGACTGCAATCTACAATTATATTTTGTATAGATAGTGCATTTTTTAATTTGTGTTTGCTTTTGTCTGTCAAACTTCAATCTTACAATCGTATCAAATCTTAATTAACCTCAACAGAAACATTATCAAAGTCAATGAAGCTTTCGAGAATTGTTTGAAACAGTCACCCAAAAAGCTGCAATTTATGAACCGAAGCTCAAAATCACATCACACGCATGCCATCACTCAAACAGCGATTACATACGCCAGCATGATCATTTATACAAAAATGCTTGGATTTCTTCTCTCTTTTTACAAATATTACCCTCTAAATATGACTTTTTAAATTGACTTTTCAAGTTTCTAAAGGTCAGCCATTCACACACGCGTGAACTTGACCTAAATCTGAAGATGCATTCAAGTAATGAAGCTTCAAAGTTGTGTTATACCCCGTTCAGACACAATAAAAAGTCGTCTTAACTTGATATCGAGTTCATTTTTAATTTCAAACACGACCTCGGATTAACGAAAAGTAACTCGACTTACGACTGTTCACACATGGGCTACGATTTTGAAGTCGAATTGAAATGAAATTTACTTGTTCCAGGTCAATGCACTGTAGAAGTAAACAAAAATTCAACTCGATTTACGACGACATGTGTTCACACATACGAAAAGTCATCAGTTGTCGTCGTTAATCGAGTTACATCGAATTACTTACGCGACTTAACTTGCTTTTTAGCGAGTTGAAAATTCGATGTAAGACGACTTTTTGAAAGATGATTTAAGTCTACTTGAACTGTTCACACACAAGTGAATCTTGAACTCGATATAATTCGAATACGACTAAAGACGACTAAAGATCGTCTGAACGGGGTATTACTCTTTACATCTTCTCATTGGACTCCATTACATGATAGATCTTAGCCAGATCCCTCGACCAATCAACCCACTCACCATTTCCCCTCCCTGTCTACTATCCAACACATCATTGCCACTCTCTCTGTCTAATATATTATTTTTATTCAGGCATGGAGACTTGGGGGGTATTTAGTTTTTGCCCTGAGACACAATTGGTGGTATTTAGGTTTTTGCCCTGAGACACAATTGGGGGTATTTAGGTTTTTGCCGATGATGCATCACATTCTATCACAATGCGTGAATACTGAAATCACGCACAGGCGCTTTGCATGCAGGTTGGCATATCATTTGCGTAAAGTGTTATTAGCATGGTTTGTCTCTATGCACAACCGAATCTTGACACTCGGCAGTTGACTTTGGCGGGAACCAAGTGTACCTGAATACCCCCAATTTGAGCTCCATGGTTTACGACGCCATTACATCGGCCAGTATATATAGTCCAGTATCTCCCCTGTAAATCTATGGACTGAATACATCTTGAAGCTAGATTCTCTCCAGGTTACGTACGATTCTGTACATTACTCGAAGTATATAAAATATTTTGCATCGAACAATATCAATTAATGAAATTGCTGAAGCTCTCAATGCACTACTTTCTGTAAACTAAAATCTTTACGACTTGAATAATACCAGATAAGATCAAATTACTTTGAGAAACGTAAGAACCACCCTGTCTATGGACAAAATACACAAAATTTAAAGATGCAGGGCCCAATGCTTTGTATTGCAAAAACACAATATGTATCAGCCTAAAATTACAAAAAAATATCTTGAACTTCTATATTAAATGGCCCTGCAACCTGCATATTTGTTTAATTCCTTTCTTTAATTACCTGCTTTTCTTCCTTCCCAGGTTGCCTTTCCACCCCATATGTTGTCACCAATGATCGATGTGTGTTTGACCCATGCTGTCTGTCAATCGCTCCCCTCGGTGAGTGATCACCATTCTCCACATAGCTGCTGACGATCTTCTCATCACCACTGTCTTCTGAGTACTCGTCAAACTCTTCAGATCCCCAGCTAGACTCAGAGTCATCATCATCATCCACCAGTGGTTCTTCATCTTCTGTTGAGCCGAGGAGGTCTTCGTACAGCAGGTCGTCATCGATAAAGAAACCTGCAAAGGTTGTTATCAAAACATAAATAAATTACAATGTTGTAACTTGTGAGCTACTTGGATAGAAGTTACTTGGGATTTCAGAACTCTTTCGATTCATTTCAAATTCAAAGCTCCAAAACAATCTTTTTTAAAAATAGTCTCTTTTTGGGGCTCTTTCCATCTTATGTTTCAGAAAAAAATATCAATCCCTGACTGATCATTTGGAATTCAAAACTCCTGTCAGCTACTTAGATAGCACTTATTTTGGATGAGAATCAATTTCAAAGTTGGAAGAACCATTATGAATTCAGAACTACTGACAGTTTCCTGGATATGTGTCCTCTGGATTTCAGCAACAATTCCAAACTGAAAAGGATCATTTATAATTCAGCAGTCAGCACCTTTGCCTTATCTCAACAAATTATGATTCTATTTGAGAGACCAGGTGGTCCAGAGATACTTTCTTTGCCTTGTACCAAAGAGTCCCATCCTCAGTTCTGAATAGTGCAAACTTGCTGAAATAGGTTTCAAACTCTTCTGCTTAGCTCACATATAAAAAGTAGTCAGCTGAGCTCTGTCCAAGCTGACACGCTACAACAAAGTCCACACAAGTTTTACGTGTTCTCTGAGTTGTCAGAAATACATCTCAAGGTTAATGCCCATGTGGGTTTTGCTTGCTGTGGAATGCCAGCTTGGCTAAGACCGCTCTTTCTATATGTGACCTGCTCTCACGAAACCCGGAAATATTGATTTTCCATTGGTAAAAGCTTTAGCAATGTTGACAAGTGATACATTATTTGGGAGCAGGTCACATATGTGATTTTAGCATTACTTACCCTGAGTACCTTCATCAAATTGCATGTCTTCATAAACAGCGCCATCGTCCCATGCGCCTACTTCCAGCGAATCAAATCTGTTGGCTAGATGTGATGGTGACGAAGGATACCCTGCAATGAATCAGTTCAAATAAATCAGTACAAAAACATTAAGGTATTTCATCATGTGAGTGCAAGAAAGTTGTATTTGCAATAGCTGCCACTTTTCATAAATTTGCATTGCAGACTCTATAATGTCCAGTCTTGGGTCAGTGGCTCTTGAAATGGTTCTCCAGATGACACCATCACCTGAAGAACCATTTCAAGATCCCCTGACATATGGGTGAGAACTTTTGAGCATATTTTACACTCTAATGATAAGGCGATAAAATATAATATATGGCTGGCTTTGCAGATATGACTTTCTTGCACTCACATGATGATTTATTGTTCTGTTATCATTGTCTGTTGAAGTTGTTGCAAAATTGCTACAATATAAATTTACATGGGCAATTGCAATTAAAAATTTCTGCGAAAAGCAAGAAATATGACACCTGCTTTCTATTTTGATACAAAAATTCTCAAAAATTGCTGAACTTTCTTCTTTGACAGGAATTTTGATTATATCTTTCTAAAAGATTAATTTAATTTCATATATCTAAAATATCAGAATGATATTTGGTTGATAGGAATCTCATATTTCATAAGAATATAATGGGCTTATCAACTTAAGAGAAACACAGTAAACTTAAATGGAATTTTTAGACACAAAAGAAAAAGGTGAATTAGGTGCTAAGATCATGCTTGACAAGATGCAAATCATGTTCTGAGAACTCGGAATAACATCAAACATTTATTATTATGGAACTAAAATTAAGATTCTAACACGCACACAGGTGGAAATGGTAACATGCAAAGAGAGTAGATGTAGTTAAGATCATAGAGGTGTGGAATATTGGTAAAATGATTTAAAAATAATACTAGTTCCCATCTTTATTTCTACAAAGAATTCTTGAGTTCTAATCATTAATTCTACAGAAAATTCCCAAGTTATAAAGTTTCCAAGAGAATAGTTCAGCATTTATCAGTGGTTTTACCAAGTACTCCTATCGTAGTAAATGATTGACATAATCAGTCGCGGATCCAGGGGGGGAAGCGGAAGGGGCGATTTTATAGTTTTCATTTGCCCATCTTTTATTTAGTCATAATGGACAGTATACAAATTTCAGTAGCTTTCAGTTGCATTAATTCTGTTTGATGTTTATCAAATTAGCATGACATAAGATGGGTAAAACAAAAATGTCTTATATTCTCCTTTACTTTTAGTTAAAAGTTTCAAAAATCCTTGATATGCATGTTGTCTATGCCTTTGTATTCATCATTAACATCTTTTCTTGGGATTAACTAGGAATTATTAATAAGCCCAAATTTAACTGTTGTTAATGTTCTAGTATACAATGTACATTTCTCACCATTTTTTATCCAAGCCCAAATCCAGTGATAAAGTACCTATTTCTCTATACAACCCATGATTTGCATCTGCGGATCCACGGGGTGGGCGGAGGGGGCGGGCGCCCCCCGTAAAATTGGCAAAATCCTGCAAAATCAGCCTAATTTTGTCATTTTTTTGTTATTAAAGCTGAAAAACACACTCTCCGTCCCCCGTAAAATACAGATCCTAGATCCGCGACTGAAATCTATTTACGTTCAATTGAATATATAGCGCAGGTTTCTTAAGCCATTACAATATTTATCAATGTAGTCAATTTTCTTGTGAGCTCAAGTTACACCCCACCTGTGTCCCTAATTTGCAAACAAGACTTCACACTCAGTCTGCTCTTAAGAAGGTTTAAGGCAGGCCTTCTCAACTAATTTAGTTGAGGTGCCATTTCATAAAAAATACTGATCATGAAGTGCCACTAAATGTGGGTGGGGTCCAGGGGCCCGCCTTAGGACCCCTGGTGGGGTCCAGGGGGCGGAGCCCCCGGAAGTTCCTGGATTTTAGGTGTTCGGAAGGGGTCTGAGCATGTAATATTATTAAAGAATTTAATTCATGTCTTATGGGCAAAGATGACAATATTCCACAATGCAGTTGTCTTCGAGGAATTTTCAGGTCAAGTTGCATCGCTTTTTTTATTGTTTTATTGTTTTTATTTTTTTTATATTTTCTAGCCCGACGTCACGCGCCACTTGGACTTCCTCCAAGCGCCACAAGTGGCACGCGCGCCGCCAGTTGAGAAGGCCTGGTTTAAGGTATCCTTGGAAATGAAAATCACAATTTCTTGAGTGAAAAAAAATGGTGACAATGAATAACATGAGACATTTGTAGCTCATATAGGAACTCCTTGTGGGTCTTGAGCAAAAAAATGATTTTCTGTTGTTCAACTTGTCAAATCATAGGCCTTAGATTATTTAAATAGTTTTGCTTATTCTGTTAAATCTTTATTTTTTTTAATATTTGTTTATTTGAGTGGTGCTCTGGCAAAATGAGCGGAAAGTCGCAATTTTCAAAATTGAGTTTATGACATATTTTTATTCTCTATAATCCCAGCTTTTGAATGATATATAATATGTCATACTTTCATTCTACAATCTTCACTTAGAGATTGAAATTCAAGGCAGTCCACTCAAAATCTGGCAGTAAAAAATTGTCGCAAATCGATTCTAAAGCTCCTGATTACTATAGTGTATGATAGCAAAACACGATAAATTACCCGTGAAAAACTCTCTTCCCGGAATAAATTAACCTTCCAAACGCGAAGTATATATTAACGTTTAGGAATTAATGCGTTTTATGTCAAAAAACGAAATTTGATTTTTTTCCTCACATTTTTACTTTAGCAGCCATTTATTCAAAATCTTCAATCGCGACTTTCCGCTCATTTTGCC
Organism: Ophiothrix spiculata; assembly: GCA_000969725.1. Classification (NCBI taxonomy): domain Eukaryota; kingdom Metazoa; phylum Echinodermata; class Ophiuroidea; order Amphilepidida; family Ophiotrichidae; genus Ophiothrix; species Ophiothrix spiculata. The sequence goes on from JXSR01S012998.1 coordinate 63,083, forward strand.
AGAGCACCACTCATTTATTGTTTGTTTAAGACAAAGGCCTTGACAAGTTGAAATTGAACAAAAATCTATGCAAGTATCACATAATTTAAAAAGTTTAGATGCTCTTCAAAGGTATCAGGTACCTTATTCAAAGTGTAAAATTTAAAAATGTACGGCCAATTCATATCATTTTCTCTACCCCAAGTTAATCATACTTCTATGCAATATCGTTCACCTCATCACAACAGTTTGTGGTATTATTGATATCATGTTTGATCATATTTTAAGGCAATCACAAAAAATGAATTGAAAATTAACAATAACATTCAGAATTTTAATATCATAATCACAACAACATTTCAAGCTTAGCCTTTTCTTTACCCTGACACACTTTTATCATATAGATTTTTCAATTTCCCCCTATGCCTAGGAGCCATTTTGAATCCAAACTGACGGCGTTTACACAACCCTAAGCGGTCGCTCCTCTGATGTGTATACCATTCAGGGTATGTGCACATTTGATAAGATATTGTAATTATATGGTAAAGGTGTTTAAAGGTGCAATTCATGATTTTGATGTGACAAATACCTTGTCTCTTTTCTATCTAAATAAAATGAAGAGTACAACATTTACATATACTGAAAATTTCACTTGTATTGATTCCGACCGTTCGTTTCCAAGTTACAAGCTTTTCAGCATTTTGAAAATCCCCATAGGCTTCTGTGTTGTAATTATTGTTGGGGCCCCGACAATAATTAGAAAATGACATATTTTCTCATTTTTCTCAAAAATGCAAGCACATATGGAAGAATGGTTTGGGGATTGTAACATATACCAGTTGAGGATTCTTTTAAGCACAAAAACTTAATTTTGATAGAGGTGACCTTGAGGGTGAAAAGTGAATCACGAATTGCCCCTTTAATATCAAGCTAAATTGATGCTTCTCTAAGGCTGCGATCACATAGAACTATACTATTCGGGTATACGGTGCACGATTTCAACTGGGCACGCGTAGAGATTCAATCGAACACGTGCATTTGATGCTACCGGGTCACATAAGAGGGCACTATTTGAAAAAATGTATAGCTCGCTGAGCCTGTACGAAATATAGCCATCGAATAGCGTATAGCGAATACCGTATACCGTATACTTCTATGTGATCGCAGCCTTAGAATTAAAAAAATCAATAGTGTCATGTCATTTTCCAATTTGCTTCACTTAATTCAACCATATCCAAATCTGTATTTTTTTGTAGCCAAAACAATAATAAGATATCCAAAAGGGAAAAAAATGGAAATTAGCCACTCCAAAAAAGTAAGCAATATATAAACTTGATACCAATTTAAAGATCAACAAAATCAAAATTTCTAAAAATGTCATTTTTGGCTTAATCTCTGTACAGGCCTTTCATCTTTGCCAAATCACCTTACCTATTTCTCTAGGTCTCAACTCCTCAAATGCAAAGAAAATTTTACCTAAATGTTAACCTACAATTAAAGAATCCATCATTAATTGTTTTCAAATATAAATAAATAATGAGCCAATTTGAGGAAAATCTGGGTAAAATCTTTAATAACAAATT
>JXSR01S012999.1:16425-33847 GCA_000969725.1 Ophiothrix spiculata
TATGTTTATGTTTTGAGAAAACGAATGTTGATTTATCTTTATGCTCTGCAAAATTGAGCGGTGCTAAGAACCGAAAGAACTGCTTGACCAGCCGCGCAACTGGCATGTTTCAATTTTCTGTAAGACAAACACGAAAGAATGTATCTACTTGAAACTTTCCAAATATTCATCAATTAGGCCGAGTAAAAAATAAACATGTTTCTCGTCCCGCATCGTTTTTTTTAAGGATTTTTTTATTTTTTTTTATTTTTTGTATTTCATGCATAACTTATTTGTAAAAAAAGATTTGTCTATGCTGTAGATTTGTTTCAGTTCAATAAGCATTTTAAAGCATATTTTGTTTTGATCAACCCTCAAGTATGTCCAAAACTCAAAAATGAAAAAGCCTCCTCCTCTTCCAATAACACATCTGGTATCAATACACTGGGTGAGAATGGGCCATTAATGGGCGATTTTGCATTGCCATTGAAATAAAAAAATAAAAGTACATCTTCCTCCTTTTTTTCAAAAACCCGGACGAGAAACATGGCCTTAACTTGAACTCCATAACCCATAGTAAAACAAAACCCGTCATATAGCTGATCTCCCTCCACTCAGGCCACGTACTTATTGAACACCCTCGTTGCCCAGATACTCAGACGGTTATATTTCAGTGACAGCAGGGCTGGTTATAGGAGGAGCTGGGATGAATGGCTTCTGGTTGCTAGCCTCCTGCGATGTATGTCATCATTCTTATAACAAGATTATTTGCTCATACAGCATATCATGTTGATGACTATATAATGATGATGAAGTATTTCTGATAAGCAAAACCCCCCCCCGGGGGGGGGGGGGGGGTTCAAAAAAAATTGTACGGGTATGTGCCTGCCGGACTCTGAAAAACTGACCATCTCTATACCTATTTTTGACTCAAAAACCAACCCATCAGATGATGCTTTTTGGAATTTAGAAACAAATGTCTAGGAACGGTTTTCTCAAATGTTTGATTTGTATCTTATTTTTTGAAAAAATGCCCAAAATAGGCCAAAAATGGCTATTTTGGTGGCAGCAGTGGGATTGTTTGCATTTGTTGACCTATTTTTGTCATTTTTTGGAAAACTAAGATAAAAATCAAAAATTTGAGAAAACTGTTCCTAGACACAGACGACGATGGCCATGCCTCTCCACCGTCCATAATTGATCGAGATACCTCAGCACTTTTGTTATTATTTGAATAAAGGTAAAAATATAAGTTGTGAAATTTTTTCAATATCAATGCACCAATAGAAAGACAAGTAAAATGTTCCCCAAACTTGCGTTTTCGAAATCCCTAGTCAATAAATTTAGTAGCTTTTTCTAAATCGCTAGGATCGCGGCCGCCCCCACCTGCCTAGACATTTGTTTCTAAATTCCAAAAAGCAAAAAAGTTCAAAATTTCATGAAGGCAAAATTTAGTTAGGCTTTCCAGAAATTGTGGGGCAAAAAATACGGTTTTTGGCATTTTTTGCCAAAATTTACATTTTTAGTCAAAAACTGATGTAATCATCATGTTCAGGGTAAAAATCCGCTTCTAAAAATGTATACTTTTATTAGTTTATGCAATTAGTTTGAAAGTTAGAGTACAAAAACGGTTTGTGTCATTTGAAGGTCTATTAACCCAGCCTTAAGGGTCCTATTTGAGGTGCTCTGACGAGCATGCGTACCTCATTTTCTTCGGACACCCCGGGTATTTATCATGTTTATCCAAAAAATAGCAAAAAGTCAGCTTGATGTGGAGGTTAAGCTGCAGGTCATTTAAGCATTTGCTATACCAAGTGTAAGGTTTCCATCTAGATATGGAAACCTTACACTTGGTAAAGCAAATGCTTAAATGACCTGCAGCTTGATGTGGAGGTTAAGCTGCAGGTCATTTAAACATTTGCTTTACCAAGTTTAAGGTTTCCATATCTAGATGGAAATTAAGGCACAATCTAAGGAAAAAAGTAATTGCTCGTTTGAGAATTTGGCCTTATGTGTTTGCTCCATATACGGTAGGTGATTATTTATTAATTGACTGGAAATTGCATGTCATCTTTTATCCTACATTTACCTTGAACTCATCTAATTTGTCTTATTATTTTTTTCCTGAAGCTAAGACGTCCTGGATACAATAACCCACGTATCTTTCAAGCCAACAACACTAGACTTTAGGTGACCAAAGAACATATTCCTACAAAAATGGCGGGAGATTTAAAAGAGTTTAAGAAGAAGGTGGAACACATGGAAGATGATGACGAAATTCAAGCACTGGTATGTGGCATGACATTCAAACGTGTTTTTTTTTGGTGTTCTGTGAGTGCTTTTATTAAGCATTCATACCCTTAGTCACAATGCTCTGATTGATAGCCCACAGACATGCTTTATATAGGAGGGGAAGCATTAATTAATCGAGCTATAGGGTATACACCACTAAATAGATTGGTGTAGCAGATGCGGGCTGACCCAGGAAGGGCGACTCTTCCCTTAAAAAGTAATCCATTTTCAACGTATAAAGCTAGAAAGGTGATAAAATTGTTTGTTTTGATAAAATTTGATCTTAATTATAATTGGGGATCTTCTATGTACACTCTTAGAAAGAAAGTATCAAATATGAGACAAAAAGGATCAATTTTGATCCTTTTTAGGTATCAAATATGAGCTTATCCTTTAATCAAAAATTTTGATCCGAAAAAGGATCAAATATTTCTTATAAAAAAGACCTGCAAAAAACATCACACTGAAGTGACGCTAGCAGGGTTTGAACCCACGCCGCACTCATACCTGCTGGTAATTACAAGACCAAGGCTCTAACCACTCGACCACGGGGCTGTGTGATGAAATCAACGTATTTATACATGTTACACCATAGTATACATTCCCCGCTGTGTAGCGGTAATGGGGTGTACTCAAATATGAAACAAAACATCACGTTGCATCCAAACGCGGTATCAAAATGTGAGCTCATCCTTTCCGTATCAGAGTAAACCAGAAATACGGATCAAAACTTTGATATTGTAATCAAAAAGGATAAAAATAAAATGATCCTAAAAAAGGATCAAAAATGATCCTTGTGAATTTGATCCATTTATATATATTGATCCGCAAAAGGATCAAAAGTGATCCTTAAAGGATCAAAAGTGATCCTTAAAGGATCAAAATAAAATGATCCCGAAAAAGGATCAAAAATTTGATCCCGGCCTTCTAAGAGTGTAGGCATTCAATTTGACAAAAAATGTTGAACTTTTAGGGCCTTCAGTGATTGTGTATAGGGACACCTGAGCAATTTTCAATATAGCATGGGCAGTTATAGAAAAAAAAAAATCATTCGTATTTTTGACGGCCAGTAGCTAGAAAAATCAGTGATAAGATTAAGTTTTCGGTAACCAGTCGCTTTTAGAAAATGGCCTTCAATGCATATTAAGTCTATCATATGAGAGCCTATTTAGTGGTGTGGAATCTAAAGGCGAAATTCACAATTTAAAAGAATAGGCCTGACATCTTCTGATGTGTCTGTAATTTTTAAGAGAAGCACAGATAAACTACAACCATATTTCATTTTAATAGTATTTCTATATACATTTAAATTTCCATAAATTGTTATGCTGCACGCTGCCACTGTTTGTAAAAACACAATGCAGAGAAGTCGTTCAAGATACACCAGTTTCTAAATTCGCTTCAAATGTATCTCGTTTTAGAGTATATGGAAGTTGATCCAATAATAGTATTTATCAAACACAATGAAGATGCCTTTTAATAGACAATTGTGTAGTCGAAAAATCCCTTAATTTCCCTTAGAAATAATATAATTTTGATATAGAACATCGATAATTCAACATTTAAATGGACATTTTGTATCCTTTAGAAATAGCTTCAGACCTTTATTAAACCTCATGAACGGACGGATAGTCCATCTGGCATCAGCGTTGAAACACGGGTGATAATAATCACCATCTGCGACACGATCTGTTCGTTTAAACTTTCCAGGCTGCCCAATAGTGACCCATACTTAGTGGAGCTTATACATTTAAATATGATGAACCCGTGCTGTTGAGGTCTTTAGAATAAAAAATGTACAACTTTAGGCCAAGTAAAAAAATAAACAAGTTTAGCGTCCAGATTTTGTAAAAAGTAGGAGGAGGAGGGGCTTTTTATTTTTTATTTTTTGTTGGCAAAAAGCATGAAATCATCGTATTTAGTGCCATATATAGGAGTTTTTTACGTTCCGAACGTTATTTGAAAATGAGGAGGAGGCCCTTATTATTTCTTTGTTTTGATAGGAAGACCCCTCCAGTGGTCATAAAACTCCCCTGAAATGTTTTGTTATACATTTACAAGATTGAACAACAAGTTTCAACTTCATTAAACTCTTTCAAAGCATTGTTATGGATGTAAGTTTACAAAATAAAAAGAAATTTGAAAAATCTTCAAAAAAAGAGAAGGGAGGGGATGCTAAACATGTTATTTTTTTTATTCGGCTAATAAAGTTTAAATAATTTCTCACGATAGAAAAAATAAAAAAATCATAAGCGGTGTGATCTAATATTTTCTGTACCTTTTCCTTGTTTTTTTACATCACTGTAGTTGGACACAACTCATGATCCCGATTACAGGAAAGTGGTACGTGCGAGGCTCAGGGTAGTACGCGTCAAGAAGAGAGGTATCACAAACTGTATGGCATAAATGTAAAATGGTGGGCCATGAAGAGGGAAGGTGTTTGTTTCAAGCCAACAATGGTCATTATGGTCCGTATGCAACAAACAGGACTCGGTTAATCCCCCGGTTAGTCCCCGGACTAAGTCAAATTTGATTTATTGAAAATAACACATTTTTGGGAGAAATCGAGCGATAATTCATATTCTTGTTAAAATCGGTTAAGAGATTTATACTGAAACTTTTAGTAGTTGATTCATTTGTCTGTTTAGAACGTTGCAATCATTCTTAGAACAAAAATTGGTTTAGTCCGAGACTTACTCAATTTTGTGTTCTGGAAAAGGTGCCTTTGTTTTACAACAGAAAAATTATCACCTTATGGATATTTCAGTAACAATCTCTTAAGAAAAAGAGAGGAAAAAGACACCCTTTTTTTTCAATGCAATCAAATTTCACTTAGTCCGGGACTTACTTAGTCATCGTTTGTGCATATGGACCTATGTGCTCCAAATGAGTCTGAAATGCTTAATATTTAGGACCTTTAAATGCGTTCAATTGGAGCCTTCAGACACTACCACCAGCATTTGTACATTGTACTCAGGATATATGGAAAATGCCCAAAATTGAAAATCATAATGTATAGCTGAATGTGCTAAATTTCTCGGACGTCTGGGCCTAAAACGAGTCCATTGTGTATAAATCACGATCAAATCCTGTTCAATCATCTCCATGTATAACTTTCTGTTAGTTGAATCTAAAATTTTGAAAAAATAAAAAATAAATTCAGATATTTTGCATATTGTAGGATTCTTTTATTTGGGAATAGTGCTATTTGGGACTCAACAATGGCGGCTGGTGTAATGGACTATAAAGTCTAAAGACCCTTTTGAATCTTGGAACACATTTTGACCATTACCAACTTGAAATTAAAACCTTCATTTTTCATGTTGACCCTATTATGTATTATTCCGTTAAATTTAAAATCATTTTTTGTCCATAGATGGAAGAATTTGGGTCAAGTTCATCTCAATCTTCAAGTAAGCATTGTGATGTTGTAGAATATTTTGCCTAGACTTCTTGCGATATACATGTTGATTAATTGATTGCTGAAATTCTCTCATCTATATATTTATCTTGTGTCAGTTATACATATTTATATATCCATATATACGTTATGGTATGCAGTGTTTACATTCCATCTTAACCAAGAATTATGTATATATCACAAGAGCTCTGAAACACTCTAAATAAAGCACATATAGTCACAAATAAGCTATCAAGATATGACTTCACTATATTTTGATAGTAAAATTCATATATTTTGATAATGCACTATATATATTCCATCACCAGGGCACATATTCTTTGTCTACTTGTCAAATTTTGGTAGGTAAACAAAGAGTTAGCAGCCAATATAGAGTTAGCAGTGTTTCATGAATTTGGGCCCAGGAGGATAGCAAACTCTTTTTCTGTAATACATCAAAACCTTTTGCATTAGAATACAATCAACCTGAGCCCATAAAGGTTAGCTGATATGGCTCAAGACCAATATCTGGAGAAAACTTGTAGTCGCCTGCTCGGCTCAGCTGGAGGAGAAGGAGGAGGGGGAGGAGAAGGAGGGGAGGAGAAGGAGGAGGGGGAGGAGGAGGAGGGAGGAGGAGAACAGCGACGACGACCACGATGATTTGTAATATTGGTGCACTTTCAGAAAAAAGGTTCAGTTAAAAACATTTTTGTCCTGTGGATGCACCCACTCTTCTAAAAAGTTCTGTACATGGTGTCCCAATAAAAATGCATCACTTTTGATTTTGATCATATCTCAGAAACCAATAGACAAAAATTAAATTTTTTTTCATAATAATATTTAGTATACTTTAGTCTTTCATCGGTGAAATTTTGAGCAAAATCCGTTGAGCTGTTCTTGAGAAAATCAGAATTTTGTAAGAAGACTCAATTTTACCATTGTTTACCCCATTCCAATGGGGTTTACCACAGTAACTCATATTTGCAACTATTATCGATCTGAAATGACCATGTAATCACAGTAGTAGGCCAACTCTAAATGAAAAACTCATTTCATTTATGGATAAACACCTTTTCAGGAAAGTTACTACAAGACAACAACAACAACAACAACCACATATCAACGACAACAATAACAACAGCAACAGAACATTTAGAATTTGATTAAACCTGAATTAAACTTGAAAGCTTGTCTGATCACACTCGACTCCGTTCATCGTCCGGGATTTAGAACGTCACATTTGACCAGAAACATGGTGATAATTAAGACAAAGATGCTTTGAAACAATTACTGATTGTGGACATGTGAAAAGTAGAAGTGCTTAAAATTTACTTAAAATTGTACCAAAATTATTAAACATGAGCTAACATGGACTAACAGATATTCCACTTTTCACGAGGAAGTGAATAACTGCTTTGTTATTTTGATTCGAATATGTTGATAATGAGGAAGAGACGATCATAAAGATTTTCTTTTTTATTAAAAAACCCTTAAAACTCAGAAAATACAAAATATTTCCGAAATAGACTTTCCATTTAAGGAAATCTCTGCCTTGGTTAAGTTTTCTTGAGAAACCGTGAGCTCGTTTTCTTCTTTTTATTTAACGGCAAAACCTATTTAATTACGGTGCCACTTTCTGTCAAAATCATGTTTTTGCGTCTATGCCATATTTTGTGATCTTTTTGTGTCTCATTTGCAAGTTTAAAATAAATTGATCAATAGTAATCAAGGATGCGTTTTATTAATACGGTAAATATGAATTCCTTTGGTAAACCTATTGGAATAGAGTAAACGTAAGTCTTCTTACAAAATTTCTCGTTTTCTCGGAAACGGTTCGACGGATTTTGCTCAAAATTTCCGTGATGAGGGTTCGCTGGTCTATGTTCCCAAAAGCTTAAGGAACAAATTTTTTTGGGGCGATGGAACCTTTTCTGAACTTTTTTGGTTCTAAAAGTAACCCAATCATTTTTGACAAAGTTCATTGTAGACACCATAAAAAGGTTATTTAACTACTAAATGGTTCCTTCAGCTCCAAAAACCTTTTATTGAACAAAGACTAGCGAACCCTCAGAGGTTCTTGGTCAAAGAGAACTCATGTTTTTGAGCAAGATTAATCATGTGTAAATACTTTAGAGTAACCTTTGTCTTCTCTTTTCGTGTGAAGACAGAAAATAATGAAGTTTTGATGGTCTACGCAAATTCTAAAATTCTCTATAAATAACCACCAAAGGTTCTTGTCAGAACATTTTAAGAACTGTTTCTAGACGACATGGTGCTTCTCCTCCTTACAATTAAAAAACTTAGTCCAAAATAACTACTTTCTTTTTAGGTTATTTTTAAGGATAAGAGGAACTCACCATTATTCTAGAGATAAAAGAAATGATATGCGGTGCAGAGTTTCAGTTCATGATTTATATGTATGGAAGTTATCTATTTGTGATATCATAAACATTGCATGCGCATGCCTAGTATGTGACACATCATATCGAAAGGTAAATCGTTGCGGCCTTTGACCAAATCTGCCCTACAAAGTAAAAATGCAGTATGTGCACTTATAAAGCATTGTAGATACTTCCATTAAACGTAACATTTCACTTCAATTCATCCCCATGTAAAACAGTCATATGTTCATATGTTTGATAGAGTAGATACTGTCTTAAGTTATGGAAGAAAATTGATTCTGCAGGATTTCTCCAAGGGAAAAGGAAGTAACTTGCAATGTATCTGTAATGCACATACTGCGTTTTTACTTTGTTGGGCAGAAAATACAAGTATTGATTATAGGCTTTAAAATAAGATATATCTTTTGAAAATTGACCATTCACTTTTGAATTTATGATGAAAAAAGGCCATAATTTTCTTTATGATTCACAGGTTTAATTTGCTTGTATCTCTATTATATTAAAACATGTACCTTTCGGTGTGCTACGCCACATATGATAATGATTGCTATTATTATATATCAGTTATTCTGAAGTTATACAGTTTCCAGGTGCAGGATTGTGTCTTTTTGCCAAAAAAAAAATCCCATTCAGAGCCAATGTTCAAATTAGTGTTTAAAGAACTGCGCAATTATACCAATAGATGCAAAATCGTACTTGATGAGGCAGCACCTAAACCTGGGGGGGGGGGGGGGGGGGGGCTGACCTAGAAAGATGATACGGGTATGTGCAGCCCTCAAGACCCCCTTTTCCCGCCTTGTCTGCCGCTCCCTCGGGACCCTAATTTCAAGCACAACCTTTGGTTTGCAAGCCTTATTTTCAAAAATGTTCAGTTCCCTAGCCTCATTTTTTGAAATAGTTCCCAAGACCCCTATTTCAAACAAAATTTCGAAAATGTTTGGTTTTTAAGCCCAAATTTTGCCCAAAAACTAGTTCTGAAGGGTTATTTGTTGGTCCCTTCAGTTCTCTAGACCCCCTTTTCAGAGTCAATCTTCCGTTCCCTAGCCCTAGACTATAGGGTTTTAGATATCGGGACCGCACACCCCTACCAAAACAAAAGTTGAGGGCACCTAAATGTACGATATGTCACAAGAAATACCTTGCAATCTTTGCGTGTAAAGTGTTTGGCTTTTACCTAATAGTCAGAAAATATGTAAAGTTATCATCTCATATTCCATAATGTGCAGTTTATTTCATTTCAATCGGTTATCTGAAACAGAAGTTATGCTTTTTCAAATATTTTGCTGCAAATTTATCTGTTTCCATTTCATGATTTTGCAAGTTCCCTTTTAATGAAATGCTTTTGAACATTGACTTTAACCGGCTCACTCGACCGTAAAACTGATAATAAATTTATGATGTGCATATATTTGAACACGCCAGAATAAGAACATCCCACCTCCAATAGCTCCCTTCTGTTAATTATATTTATAGAATATTAATGCATACAAATTTCTGGAAATGCTTTCACATCATTAAAAAAGCATTTCCATGTCAATATCCTAATCATAGTGTCACATTTGACCTTGTAGTTGACTTTTTTAGACATTGTTAGATAATTGTTATTGTACATAGTTGCTATATACAAGAACATCCCAACTCCATGAGCTCCCCTCTGCAACTATAAGCTAGGAAAATTATCTAATAATGTCTAACAAAGTCAACTACAAGGTCAAATGTGACACTATGATTGGGATAAAGAGATGGAAATGGTTTCTGGAGATTTGAAAGCATTTTCAGAGATTTATATGCATTTATATTTTATACAACTTAACAGAAGGGAGCTATTGGAGTTGGGATGTTCTTATTCTGGCGTATTCATTTCTTTATCTGTGATGAGAGAAAAAAATTGAGATGGAATAATATAACACAGATGTGATTTCGAAGTTAACCCATTTTATTTCATTTGAAAATAACCCTGTGTTTTTACAACCCCCCCCCCCACAAAAAGAAACAACAACAAACAAACAAACATGTAACTGGTCTAGACAAATATGTATCAAAATATTTGATAAAACATATACTTTTTGTTTTAGATTACGGATTATCCCTTATTCTCCTAAGCTATTTTTTGTAACACGTCCTCCGAAGGGGGAGGGGCCCCTAATATTTTTAGAATGGAACACCCTATAAACCTGGTTTTGTTATTAATAGATAGGTATGACCCTCCCCTATCCAACGATACCATGATCATCAAAATCGGCCAAGGCATTACGTAATTATGACGTCATAAAATACTTTCGGATTGGAAAATCAGGCGAAATTGCATTATGGCAAAAGTGGCCACCAAAATCAAAATTTTCTAGATAAAAGTTCTAAATAACGGATTTTCGTCCAGTTTTTTGCTAATTATGAAGGAAAATGATGATTCTAACATTTTTTGTAAGTTTGAGTCTTATAGTGTTGCATAACTTTTTCAAAATGGCGACTTAAAAACTTCCGGGATTTTACCAACCCCCCCATACACCCAACTTTGAAGGCCTACCCTAACCCCACCTTAGGTGGTACCTCTCTAGTTTTTTCATCAAAATGACCGCAAAGGATGTAGAAAAGATTGCCCAAAATTATACTTGGGGCCGGTTGCTTTTGCGTTTTTATGAAGCGGGGAAAAAACCTTAGGGGGGGGGCATACTTTGTGACCATCCGTTGATTACACACATATATTGCAAGGCGCTTTCGGGGACACCGGGTTTTACCTATAAGTACTAGTACACTCTATTTTAATCTAATTAGAAAACATGTTTTTGGATTATGTTAAAATTGTTTTTTGATATCTTATTTACCCGTTTCCTCTTAAATTGTGTTTTTTCTCTATCCCCAGAGATGCGTGAGAACAGGTTAGCCGCAGCTGAGAAAGCCATGGTAGATTCGAAACAAAAGATGCTCGAAGATGCCAAACAGACGAACTTGGATTCGTACTCATTGAAGTATTCAGCCAAATCAGAGTCTTATTCGGAATCGTCCGTTACCACGACGACAAAAGAAAGCGCCTGACAGTGACATTATGTGAAGACTTTATCAATTGTTATATACTATTGTTTTTGTTTTTCTGTTATACCCCAGTGTTATCATATAATTCGATAAATGTCTGGGTAAAATTTGCATTTCTACAATTTGGTATAACCATCAATAATAATCGTCGCCATATAAATCTGATCGTATAAAAAGCACTAGTTCAAATTGGTAACGAACATTTGACGCGATGTAAATGCTGATTCAATTCAAGACACAGGGGCCTTAATTTAGCTCGAACTTTAATCTGCTTTTATTCGGTGTTGAAGTTATTTTAATTGGAGCCACATTTCAGTTTTACGTCATGATCGGATGTTTGATAGTAAAACATTGTGTGGGGGCCATAATCCTGCTGATAACAGAAACTGGGGGTTTCACGATTCATCAAAAACAATAATGATTGACAATAATCATAGTATAGTTTGTATAATCTGGGCCCTGGGGAGCAAGGGCCTCACTTCTCTTAAAATCAATCAAGAAACTCGGAAACAACTTTTAGGTGGAGGCTGAGTTCGAACTTACTCTGCTATGACGTTATGTGGATTTTAAGGCCAAAGAAAAAAAGAACTCTGTCTCAGCTTCCCGCGCGCATATGGTTAAAAATTCGAATTTAACCGCATTTCTTTTTTTTTTTTAGGTTTTCAGGAGATTTTTTGCTTTTTTATATTTTTTCTTACATCGAGAGAAAAAAAAGGAAAAAATTCGGCCGCGAAGTGACCTATAAACGTAGTAAAAAAAAAATCCGCGTGCGCATAGCCTTTTTTGACTAAAAAAAACCCGCGTAGCGCTTAGGGTTTTGGGCCTTAGGAACTTGAGACAGAGTTCTTTTTTTTTTTGGCCTAAGGTAAACGCCTACTAAAAACCGTCTAAACACCATCTTCACTTTTTCTTAACGAATTAAATTAGTTTCAGGTAGTATAACGAACATTTATAACAATTGAGTCGTCACCCCTATTTGAACGTCTGTTGCGAGTCATAAACTATGTTACACCTCACTGTATAGAGCCTAAACGTATGAACAACGTACAACAGTTTCGAATACTAAACGTACGCCAAACGGACACCACCCGTATTAACAGATTAAACGTATAACGGACATATCCGTGTGGACGATAGCGTATTGAACGTTTTACTTCTTATGCTGATACTTAACGAACCTATACACGAACAACAATGTAGAAATAAAACAATTGTTGGATTAACACATAACTGCATAAGGGGGGGGGCCCCGGCCCCACACATCCATTAGTGCATAAGGGAATAGGAAGGGGGGTGGTGTAACATGGTACCCAACATTTGTTTTTTCGGTTCTCGCATTTTAACGCCGCAATATTTCGGGCTGTTACTTTATGTAATTGCCTAAATAGTAGGTGCGCTTCTTTTGGCTAAAAAAATATTGAGATCGACGACTACGTCATTTTCGAGCTAATTAGCATAAATTAGCATTTAGGGGGGTGCAAAAAAATTGATTTGCCCATAAAACCACCCTGGAGTAAAATTTTCCAAATTTTATTTCAGCAATGTCAATGTATTCATAATCTCCTAATTTGAGCCAAATTTCGTTGGAAAATTCCTTCGGGAAGTGGGTTTTTCAAATTTTGGCCAAAATTGAGATGTCGCGCGACGGAAATCGGTTATTAGGCCGCCAATTTTTAAACGGCAGGTATATTTTTCGTTTTTTTCCTGAAATATGGTTGTGATAATTGTACCTATATATGGTGTAGAGATTATCAAAAATTTCGGGCGAGAAAGTGGTGTTTATAAGGGGGGGGGGGGTACTATTGACCCCCCTTATGCACTATACGGAAGTGTGGGGTACCTTATGCAGTTGAGTGTTAAGTACGTTAGGTGACGTTTTGCTCTATACGTTGTGTGCAACACTGGGCATTAAAGTGGTGTTTGACACTTTACTCCAATCAACACTTTGATGTATTTCATTTAAGATTTATATTGTTCGGTTTTTAAAATCAAAGGTTATTCTAATTATGTCATTTGTCTTAATTGCATTAATTTTGCACATATGTTAAGGTCTTAATATAACTACAAAATCATGAAGTCGTTTTTTGATATAAATCATTAAATTTAAATCATGCTGCAAAATGTCCTGATTAGTCGGCTACATGGTTTTGTGCGTATTATCCATATACACCTATACCACATATGGTTACTATGCGGTACATAGTTTTTGAGTTACATTTGTTCTGCTGTTTAGCCAATCAGAGCATCTGTTTGGTTTTCATAGCAACCAGAGTAAAATTAAACACGTATGCAACATGCGTTGACCGACATTTGGGAAAGTGCTAAATGTCATCGTTGAAAATTTCGAGCTGAGATCTTGTACCTGACCCCCCCCCTCCTTAATCGTTCGCACGAATACCGTATACAGTGAGACGGCAGGTCACCATATTTCCCTTTCCCCTATATGATATTATGCAGTGACATTTTGAATCCACCGTGTAATCGATGTTTAACATCAATATTAATTAGTCTGAAAAATATTTTTAAATAGCCCTATAAAATCGAAAATATTGATCTGGAAAACAAAACAGGTTTGCATATTATGTGAATATCATTCAACTAAATTTTTCGAAATATGTGTGAAACTTTAATCTAAAGACCGTGGGTTCGAACCCCGTCGGAGTCGTTTTGATAAATTTCTTTTTTTTTTTGCGTATAGCGTGTTGATTTTTCTTCAATTATTAACTGTCACGAATTAAATTCTCGATTTTTTGATATAATTTATATAAAAGAACCAAAAAGGTTATTTTTCAGTCCGGAAAATCCATGTTGCATGAAATTCAAAATATTTCAACGCAGCGAGGCCACTCAAACCACTAACTCTGACATGAGATTCGTGCACGTTTCTGACGTCAGATGATGACCCGTCGTGACAGAGGGTGGTTGTTATCGAAATTTTGATGCCTAGTTATAGTTATCGCAATACAAATCGCAGGCAAGTATGAAGATCCGATATTATAGTCGATCCAAATTAAATAGACCCTCGGTTTTTCGGAATTTTTTCAGTAAATATTAAACTTCAAGAAAAGTTGTTTGTCTTCTCTTGACCCAACAAGATTTATAGATTTTAAAGTATACATGTACTCCAAAATGGTCAAATCTTTACAAATTGGACAATTTCAGCCTCGCTTTGGTATGATCTGTTGTTACATTAATGATGTAAACTTTTGGAAACTTCCATTAACGATTTTTGTAGGTAGCTTGTTACAGGTTGATGAGTTTGAATTTCGCGCTACACGTAAGCTATTAAAACGGCCAATATTCCCCCGGGCAGGGGCGTCGGAACCATGTGGGCCATGTGGGCTTTGGCCGCACCACTTTTCAGCCAGAAAAATAAAAAATAAATACGTTTTAATTGATTTTGATGGGATTTATTATAGTCCTGGAATAAATAACCAATGATAACCAAAACATAGCAATGTACGAATTCATTTTTAGTAGACGTTGTCTTCTGGGTCAACAGTTATTTCCGTATCTTTGATAATTATTGACCCACAGGCCACACCACTTTTATCAGTGGCCGCACCACTTTTATTTTCCTTCCGACGCCCCTGCCCCCGGGGGTACGTACTATCTAAAGTGACAGGATGTGACTCGTCAAGGTGAAAAGTAGGGGTCATCCGGTACAAACTTACGCACAAAAAATAGGATGGGGCTGGTATTTAAAATACGTTGTTTTGTTATTCTGATCCTTTTCTTCTTATTTTTATTTTTTTTATTATTTATTTGAGGCGCATGACCATTGGATATTTCGAATTTGCATTGATCAATGACCCTCATTTTCAAACTTGGATGATCCCTTTTTTATTTATGTTGTGTGCCAAATGACCCCCTGGGGTAGCCAACTCATTGCAAAGATCTTGCATTAGTAAATCCGATAATCAATATTAATTACGCTACGGAACTGATTTAAGGGTACTGTCAACTCCTCGTTTTCAGAAATTGAGAACCCAGATCAAGCAGGTTTGCATACTGAACATGATGGTGTGGTCATTTTTGGACCAAAATATGCAATTTTCGCTCTCAGATTCAAAATGATTTTGGTTTTGGCCCAAAATTTTACTGGGAAGCAAAGCCGTATCCAGGGGCTGCGCTGTAGAAGTCGCAACCCTAAATTTGACAATGTGCAAAAAAGGTCCACACAAATCCTCGAAAAAGGTACAAAAAAAATCCTAAAAGCATCCAAATACCTGCTGTTGTTTTTCGATAAATGCTACACCAAATGCTTGTAAAATTACTGAAAAGCGGGTTTTTTGTTGTTGTTTTGTTTTTGATATTTTTATTTAATTTAATTTTTTTTTTCTTGTCACGTTTAGAAAATTAAAAAAAAAACAACACTGACATTAATTTGGGGTCGAAAAAAAACGAGGAAAAAAAAATGGTCGCGAGATTGGGTTTTTTAAATATGACCTGTTGAACCCTTTTTGTCTGAAAATGGTGAAAGCAAAATGCAAATTGGGAACGGAGGTATGAAAATTTGAAGAATGTGAATTTTTTTGCTGTTGATAAAAAAGTAGCATTATATGGCATTTTCTATGAAAATCAACGATTTTGAGACTTTTTAAGCAAACAAATTTGAACCCTTACATCAATTTTGTATTAGAAGATAAAACGTTGTCAGTTGGATCGATTCTGCTATAAAAATATAAGAACTCAAATTGATGAAATATTTTACCTGTAAGGGTTGTAAATTAAAGAAATAACAAGAGGAAAAATACGTTGATGTGATGTACGAAAGGTACCTAATATCGGCTCTTCATACTTGCCTACGATTTGTATTGCGATAACTAGGCATCACAATTTCGATAACAACTACCTTTTGTCACGACGGGTCATCATCTGACGTCAGCAAACGTGCAAGGATCTCATGTCAGAGTTAGTGTTTTGAATGGCCTTGCTGCGTTGAAATATTTTGCATTTCATGCGAAATTTAATGAATGCAACATGGATTTTTCGGACTGAAAAGTAACCTTAAGTTGGTTCTTTTATATAAATTATGCCAAAATTCGAGAATTTCATTCGTGACCGTTAATAATTTAAGAAAAATCAACACGTACGCAAAAAAAAATATATATATATATAGAACCGACTCGGACGGGGTTCGAACCCACGGTTAGCGCGGTTTCTAGATTAAAAGTCCGACGCGCTAACCACTAGACTAGCTAACTGATTGTATAATTGATGGGTATTCATAAATATGTGATGACTCATCCTAAAAGGGGGACTTTGCGACAGGAAACTTTTCAAGAAACAGGTAAAAATAGGCAGCAAAAAATAAAGAAAATAATACGAATTTCCAGCAGATTTTTTGTTGTGAAATTTGATCGCCTTGATCAATTTCAACAAGTAAGGTGTCATTTTAAAGCTTAGAAAATGCTACAAGAGATGAAATGAAAAAAATCCAAATTAATATCATCTGCAAAGTCTCCCCTTTCGGGGTGAGCCATTATATTATACTTTCATGTTTAAAATAATTGGTTATATGCATGCGCAATTATAGAAATATCGTGTTTTTTTATCATGTGTCAGAACGGTAAGCAAAAGCAACCCTTACATGATGTTTGATTTAGCACATTTTCACAGGACTTGAAGAAAAAAAGTTCAAATTTTGCTATTAACGCATCGGCATAAATATGTATTTTACAGGCTGAATTGATATTTTTAGAGAAAATCACCGGCCTAGTTTGAAGGTTCATCGCGTGAAATAACTTTGTCTCACATATTTCGGAAAAATTTAGTTCCATTATATTTACACAATATTTACACATAAATATGCAACATGTTTTGTTTTCCAGATCAACATTTTCGATTTTATAGGGCTTTCAAAAATATTTTTCTGACTCATTAATATTCATGTTAAACATCAAAGGCACGGTAGATTCCAAATGTCACTGCATACTATCGTATAGGGAAAAGGGAAATCTCGCGACCTGTCGTCTCATTGCTTGATTTGAATTTCAATACCAATTCAATTCGCTCACATCATGATAAGGACTGCGTGATAATTGTTGATATGTCAAACTAGAATCAATTGTTTCTAATTCTTCATCTCAGCTCACTTCACCGTCCAGACCGTTATCAAAATCTTTTGTTTGAGAACAGGCTCTAGACCACATTCTTAAAAATAATGGTCAGGGCAACGAACTTTGGACAAAAGAAAAACAATGGATAATTTATAAATGGAAAAGGGCTAGACGTGTATAATTTAATTATATTTATCTCCGTAGAGGTTGGGATTTCTATGAAGTGTGATAGTCCGGAATGTATGCTTCCTTTAACT
>JXSR01S013002.1:9222-26930 GCA_000969725.1 Ophiothrix spiculata
GCAATTCGAATGTGTCATGAAAACAAATTGAATAGGAACTTTAATTTTCTCGTTGATATCCCTACTATAACCTCCTTAATCAATCTTTTATTTTGTTCAGATCTGTCAGACTCTTTGGCAATCATATCAGCCCCATCACTACAACTATACCAATGACATGATTGGTATCAACAACATTGCATTCATAGTTGCCAACATTCTAAAAACAAAAATACAGGGTGTCCCAATAAACATTGTGCATAGAAACATTCAGCGACCTCAAAATTTGCCACTCTAAAGCACATAGTTTTGTTTATCATCGTTGAAAATTTCAAGAAAATCTATCGATGTAAACCAGAGATATCATAGATTTTGTCTTCTAAGTTCTTATGTCATTTTCCTTCTGCACAATGGGAATCCTATGGTTAAGCATGTTCACAAAGAACATTGAAAGGGTCTCTACAACATTAATGGTTGAATAGTTTACTAGTTTGCTCGCATTGCTTCTAAAATTCTAAAATCATAAAAATAATGCTGTGTTGTAATATTAAACCATGAAAACATAAATTAATCACGTGATATTTGTGTTATTAGTGTTTTAATAGTCAATTGTTTTAGATTTTGGTTATTTTCCATTCTATTCTTAGAGTTCTTTTAAGTCATGTTAGTGTTCGTTTTTCACTTGTTTCCTTTCCTTTTTCTGGTCATTAACCTTCTGCACATCCTTCATCTATCTATATTCTATACTCTGCAAAGTTGCAAAAATGCAATATCACGCAGAGAAACATAATGGCATAAATTGAAGTTAGACATGGAAAACAAACTTACTCTACATAAATTATTCATTAAAAAACCCCGATCCAATACAAATATAATAATACATACATATTGCAGTGTTAGTGTTGGCCGCAGGCGAAATACCGGTGGCCCACCCCTAGGGCGAATGATACCCTAGGAGTTTACAGTTGAATTAAGGGTATGAACAAAATGGTATACTGAAGGTAATGGTGACTGCAGGCGAGTTACCGGCAGCCTCCCCTTAGGGCGAAGGATACCCTAAGAGTTTTCCTTTGGTGTGAATTATAGACCTTGTTTGAAAATTTCCAGGGAATTTGCATTGTATGAGGACGGCTTAAGTGAATTCCAATCTTTGACTGTACGAGGGAAGAAACTATACTTATAGGCATCTGCATGACTATGCACAATGCTGAATCTTTGTGGGTGATATTGTCTGGTTTGAGTAGCAGACTGTCTATGAACATTTGTAGGAATAGGTATGGCTATTTGGTTGTTTTGAATTTTATACATGATAGATAGGCGATTATTTTTCCTTCTTTGCTCAAGGGAGGGCCACTGCAGGTCGTCTAGAATCTTTGTAACCGTGCCCTCTGTTCTTCTGTGGTCATTGGTTACAAAGCGAGCTGCCCTGCGCTGAATGGATTCAATTCGTTGGATGTCACATTTGTTGTGGGGATCCCACACAGCGCAGGCAAACTCAAGATGAGGTCTGACGAGGGCAAAGTACATTTGCTGTTTGACATACTTCGCACATCTCCAGAGGTTCCTGCGAATAAACCAAAGAGCATTATTGGATTTGATTGTGACATTGTTAATATGATGTGACCATTTAAGATCGCTACTGAGCTCTATTCCTAGATAGGGATGATGAGATACATTTTCTAATTTGTCGCGGTTCATGGTATATGTATATTCAATAGGATTTCTTTTGGTGGTAACTCGTAGGGTCTTACATTTGCGGGTGTTAAATGACATTTGCCACTTGGAAGACCACTGTACAAGAGAGTTAAGATCCTGTTGTAATAAATGTGAATCGGTTTCGGATGAAATTGACCTGTATAAGAGACAATCGTCTGCAAACAGACGTACCTTGGTGGAGTTGCTAGATTTTCAGATATATCATTGATATAGATTAAGAACATCAATGGCCCTAGCACTGTTCCTTGAGGAACACCAGATTTTACTGGAGATGGAGCGGACGATTCTCCATCAACTACAACCTGCTGTGTTCTGGCAGTCAGCCATTTAGAAATCCATTTCAAGATGTTTCCACGTATTCCATAAAAATCAAGTTTATTTATAAGTCGTTGATGGGGGACCGTATCAAACGCTTTCTGAAAATCCAAGATAAGAACATCTGTTTGAACTTTGTTATCCATATTTCTGGCCAGATCATCCACTGTGATTATTAACTGTGACTCACACGAGTGCTGTGCTCTAAAACCATGCTGAAACGCAGATAAGATTTTATGATTTTCTAAATGTGACATGATATGACGAAATAAGATGTGTTCAAGCAATTTACAAGTTACTGATGTCAACAACGACACAGGTCTATAGTTGGCAGGAATACTCCTATCACCCTTTTTAAATATCGCAGTGATATTTGCGGTGAGCCAATCAGTTGGTACGTCTCCCGTGTTAAGTGACTGCTTAAAAATATGTGATACGATTGGAGCAAGCTCCTTACTTAGGTATTTTAATATGGTAGAGGATACGTTATCAGGACCATTTGCCTTTCTTGGATCGATATTAGAGAGGAGTTTTTCAACTCCCTCAACATCTACAACAAGGGGATCGATTGTGGGTAGAGGCTCACCAACTACAACTGGAATATTAGTCATATTTTCTGATGTAAAAACACTACTGTACTGTTGACTCAGTGCATTAGCTTTGTCCTTTGGGTTTATCATTTCCTTTCCATCAACCCGGAGGGTTGAGACTCCTGTACTGTCACGTCGAAGACTTTTTACGTGACTCCAGAATTTTTTACTCACTGATGGATTTGAGTTTACATCTGAGGAGTCTTCAAGGAGGCCAAGCAGGTATTGATTTTTGGAATGACTGAGCTCTTTTTGTACTGATTTTCGTAGCGCTTTAAATTTGTCCCATATTTTATTATCTTGACTACGTTTGTAAGCGTTATAAACCCTTTGTTTCTTGCGAATTAGTCTCCGGATTGGGGTCGTCATCCATGGAACATCCCATCTTTGTTTGACATTTTTCTGGGGAACATGAGATTTCAACATGTCAGTGATATTTGATTTTAGTAATGCCCAATTACCACTTGCAGACTGCTGCATATGATCTTTTGTTTTGAAGAAAGACTCTCGAAACTTTACAGCATCTGCTCGTAACCCTTCTTCGTTCATTTTTCTGAAAAGGAAGATTTTACGAGATGGTGTCTTTTTTAGGTTTGCCCTTACATTAATAGTTGCTGTTACAATAGAATGGTCACTCATACCTGGGTAATTCTTAACTCGTTCAACAATATTTGGGTGCGAAGTAAACATGAGGTCTAATATATTATTTATACGTGTGGGCTCAGTAACATGCTGATGCAGACCATGCTCTTCAACGGCATCCAGCAGTTCACGATTTACTCTATAGCCATATTGCGGGTTAGGTAAAATGGTCTGATTTTCCCAATCTATGTCTGGAAGATTGAAATCTCCTCCCAAAATAATATTTGGCACAGTATCACTTTGAAACAACTTAGATAGGGATGCTTTTAACTCCACGACAGGCACTGGGTTACTATTCGTTGGTCTGTAGTAAGACCCAATATACAGAGGTCTGCAGCCAATAATAGTGATCTTACACCAAATGACTTCACAATTTGAGTCAAAAGAAACCTCGGTTGATGAATCAAATTTGTTCGTTATTGCTACAAACACTCCCCCACCCGCCACATTCCTATCTTTCCTAGAAATAGTGTACCCAGGTGGGAATACTTCAGAGTTGGAAAAGGTGGAATCTATATGTGATTCTTGCCCACATATGATATCAGGTTTGTGAGTTTCTACGAGATCTAAGAGGTCATGCTGCTTTCTGTCACTCTTTAGACTTCTACAGTTAACCAGCATTACCTTAACTGTTGTAGGCCTGTTGGTGGATTTAGGACGAGGACTTGATGTTATTATTTCGTCTGACTGGAAGCTCTCAGAATCACTCATAGAGTCTTCCAAGCTGTCAAACATATTAGAAAATTCATCCTCCATTGGCTGATGTTGATACACCTTGTTCAATTATCTTTGACTCTAACAGCAAAAGAGATCATTTACAGTGAATGTTTCAAGCGTCGATTTTGCATAGACCCTTTTCATGCCCTCTTAACCACAGAATTCCCATTGTGCAGAAGGAAAATGATACAAGCTGACAAAATCAACGATATCTCTGGTTTGCCTCGATGGATTTTCTTGATATTTTCAGCAATGATGGACAAAACTATGGGCTTTAGAATGCTATAATTTGCGAGTAACAGTAATGCCCAACTTCTGAGTAAATCAGCGCTTTTTCCATGTACAATGTTTATTGGGACACCCTGTACTGACAAATTAATGAAGCGAGCAGAGCTCTCGTGACCCATGGCCCTTGGGGACAGTTTGGTCAAAAAAAGTTTAATTTTCTCTCAATCAACGATACTTTGCAATCTTGCAAGTTTCTTTTTTTAATTTTGCAAATGTAAAATCCGGACAATCCTGATTTTTGCCATTTTACACCAAGAAAACTGGACAATCCCGGGAAAATCGGGACAGTTGGCAAGTTTACACAGTTTATTACTATCTAACACAATATCATAGATATAGAGGGGAGATACGAAACTTGCCGCCATTTTTTTTCCAACATGGATACAAAATTGGACGTATTCAGGTTTTTGCTGATGCATGGCATCCTGTTATTGATGTATCAATATTTAAAACACGCACACACACACTTTGCGTGCAGGTTGGCATATCATTTGTGCATGTCATTCGTATAAAGAATTATTTGTTCGTTTTGTCTCTATGCGTTATGAAATCTCTGTATCTGGAATTGATTTTAAAGGGAACCAAGGGCAGCTGAATATTCCCAATTTAAGCTCAATCATGGCTGACAAAGCCATTACACAGGAAGTTATACAATACCCAAGATCTCTGCTCTATATTATCCCAATATTCAGAATACCTACCTCTCATTACACGGTATATCCAAGCCCAATGTCTCCATGACCATCTTCATGACTTGATCACATTTACCATTAATCTTAAGTGTTGCTTGAGTGTCCTTTGGTGTCCATTGCAGGTTAACTATAGACCTACCTCTCATAACACGGTATATCCAAGCCCAATGTCTCCACGACCATCTTCATGACTTGATCACATTTACCATTAATCTTGAGCGTTGCTTGAGTGTCCTTTGGTGTCCATTGCAGGTTAACTATGTACAACTTAGGCCTCTGAGATTTACACCTGTCTGTGCCCCACAGAAATGGATATCTCCTTAGAACCTATAAAGGCGATTAGGAAAAATATGTGATAATAATGATCAATTCTACATGATTAAACTTAAACCATCATTTGAAACTGCTTTGCTCTCTAGGTCAGAACACAGGAGCAGAAATTATCCTATCCCTAACTCTGTAAACCTTTAAGTAAGCAATCAGACTCTGTTACAAGATTTATACCATATCCCTTGTATTCTACAACATTGTGAACTGGTGCTTTTGTGTTGTGTAAGAAACTAAAAATGATTGTTTATGATTAAGACCAAATCACTGCGTAAATTAATATATTTTGTGCATGAATCTTTCATAATATTTGGTAATATTTTGGCTAAATTTGTTGCTACCACGTGGATAAACCTTGAACATAAGTTTATTTGAATATTCTGCAAGATTAGGTGGGTTCGTTGTTATGATTCAGAAAATACGGACTACTTCATTTCTCCATATGGTCACTTTATACTTCAAAGTTTATAGAGTATAGAGCATCTATAATGGAGAGCTGTCCTTCTGCTATTCTTGCCACTGGTGTCAGTATCCACTATACTCTGTAAATCTTGAAGTATGTAACAAGCATCAGATTAACGCACACAAAACAATGTGACCATACGGGGAAGTAAATTGGTCCGCATTTCTCGAATCATAAGAACGTACCAAATCTTGCTGAATATTCAAATGAATTTATTTATAATGTTTGTCAATGTGCTAGCAACAAAATTTTCCCTGAAAAATACAAAAATTATGAAGAATTCATGCAAAAATATATTAATATGCAGTGATTTGCCCTTAACCAATCCTATTCAATCTTTACTAGTCTCTTACACAATACAAAGCCACCAGTTCACAATGTTGTAGAATACTCTATTTTGGTATTATTTTGGGTAATTTTGTTGCTACCACGTGGACAAACCTTGAACATGCATTAACCATTATTATATCATGATTGCAGTGATTTGAGCCGTGCAAAAATTATTTACATTGCACGGCATGAAACAAACCTGTGTGATATCATGATATAAAACAAATATTGAATGCCTATGCACGTGCAATAGTACAAAATATATCATTCGGTCAAATTTGAACTGATCCATTTCACTCGGCTACACCTCGTGAAATAGAAAAGTCCAAATTGGACCTCATGATATATTTTGTACTATTGCACTCTCAGGCATTTAATATTTGTATATCATTATATTCTATTTTAGTGCAATAAAGGGGTGGAATTCCCTCCCCAAAGCTTATCAATAATAATAATATATCAGGATTCAAAAGTGCAATTCATGGGTACCTCTCAAATACTTAATCCGATGAGGTCCAAGTTTTAATGGCCTGGTGTATTTTTAATGTGTTTGTTTAATTATGTCTTTGTTTAAATCCTGCTTGCGTTCGCCTCTTCTGCAACTCCTTGGACCTCATTGGAAATAAGCCTGAAACACGGCTTAATGAGTTATCCTGGTTTTTATTCAACTGTATTTTATATTCTTTATTTATATATAAATCAATTTGTATGTTTCATGTATCATTTAAACTGTGTTTTATATGTTTACATTTGCATATTGTCATGTTGAATTTTAACCCAATAAAATCAATCAATCAATCTACAAGGGACATGCTATGGATCTCGTGGCAAAGTCTGATTGCTTGTTGCATACTGCAAGGTTTATAGAGTATATCATTTTGCTTCAAAGTAAGGGCAGCGACTGGCAAATGTGCATGATTGGAATATCATTTACAATGGTTCACTGAAGATCTAGCCAATATCACTCAGGTTAATATAAAATGTCTTTGGCATGTTGGTCATATAATTACTTTGAGACTACAATCTTGGCCAAAATAGTTGGGACACTTAACTCTTAGAGCGCAGATGGCAAAACTTTGGTGTTTTCATTGATAGTTGTTTTTTGTTAAATTTGATTGTTTCCCTGAATGACACATTTTTCTGAAGATTTATTATTTGTATAGATGATTTCCTTGCAGAATTGATAAGTTTATTCATGAGAAGCAATAAAAGTTTTGAAAAATATGGATGTTTTTGTGATTGGTTATGCATTTAAACTTGACATTTTCAAAATGTTGCTATAAGGTAGCTATTAATGAAATCATACGATTGGTGCAATTTGCACCATTTGGCGCTTAAGGTTCCACATCGGTAAATAAATTGTGTAGCGTCGTCTGCTAGGTTGAGAATGCCTGTTGACAGGCAGAACCTGACCTTTATTGCCTAAAATTAATTCCAGAATGTGTTAGAAAATGGTGTTTTTCACAAAATTTTGAAGTTAATCCTGCTATATGGACTCTTATTAAATCATTCATGATAAAATGATTTTGTGTGTACCATTTTTGAAGAAATTGTATGACTTTTGGAGAACATAGTGTGTCTAGTGAGTTGCACTATTTTCCCAATGGGCATGGGCGCACTCATAATGATGCGTGACTCTGATGCGCCGTATCTCGAAAACTTTGCCTTGACCATATATTTCTGTCCATTTTGAAGAGAAGAGACATGTCCATTATCTTTCAATCGAGACCAAACACAAGGTAACCAGTCGCTTTTAAGTTGAGAAAATGATGTTTAATTACAGGTCACTTTGCATGTAAAGTCAATGGGGACATATTTACTGGTGTGGATTCTATACGGGTTAACCTCCCCGCTCCCTTCTGCAATGCAATGTATCTTTAAGAATGTGGTGTTTGTATTAATCATCGCAACATTGTGTAGGGGGGGGGGAGTCCGGGGAGACGGAGATAAGGAACTGATGAGTCAACAAAAAAACTTGAACTCACACTCTGTATAGCACTCATTACTTTATAATTGGCATAAGTGTACCAAGCATTTTTGGCCAGGATTGTAGGTCCTGAAGACAAAATCACTTTTGCTGTCATCAGCAGTTGTTAAATGGCAGTCTAGTTAGCTCAAACGGTAATTGCGTTGCAGAAGGTCCTGAGTTCGAGCCCCGCTGGTGCCAAAAGTTGAGTGACAAGGAACTAACCACTAATTGTCTCATGAAAACCTGTATGAAACTCAGGGAGCTGATCCAGATGCATATGTGGGCTGATCAAGGTTCAGTGCCACCAGAGATTGCTACAGCACCTGAAATGATGCTTGGTATAGAATAAAGCTTACTTGGGCCACAGTGCATGGTCAGCAACACCTGAAAAGTGTGCAAAAGCCATGTGGAATTACAAACCAGGGACTATTAATCCCCTGTATTTATTTATTTAAGGAGGGAAAGCACGTTACTCAATTTTACGTTTTACAAGTTTATTTTGTACCATATCCAGAAAGGAATTTTCACATGGAACATGATGGTTATATTGATTTTTGACCATAAATTTGGACTTCCAACCAAGCTAAAAATAACAATTTTTTTAAAAATTACTTCAGAATGGGAATTTCAATTTAAAACACCCACTCAGATGTTGTGTCATTATTATTTTTTAGGATTTTGGCCAATTTTTTGATTTTCATGCCAAATAAGGTCAAAAATTAATCTTTTTCCTTTTTTCATGTTATTTTTAGCTGGTTGGAAGCCCAAATGGCCAAAAAATGTGTTTTGTGTGATTTTCTCAAAAAATGTGATTTTTGGTCAAAGATCATCATCACAATCATATTCCTTGTGAAAATTCCTTTCTGGAAATGTATACTTTTATTAACTTTAATCCCTTTGTTAATAAGTTATGGTACAAAATAAACTTGCAAAAACGTAAAATTGAGTAACGTGCTTTCCCCCTTAAACTGGCTTTTTATTTCAAACTTTTTCAAGAAGCATGGGTTATCAACTGAATCACTTCTATACTAGGGTGCTGCTATGAGCCTAATCTGGGAGTGCCTTAGGTCAAAAAAAAAATTTGTTTGGTTGCCCTCCACAGCTTTTTTCAGAGAAGGTCTGTCGGTCAGGTTTTTTTTTTTTTTTTAATTCTTTTTTTAATACTCTTCCACGGACTGATAGGTCGATCGGCCGCTCCAGCCTTCACAACTTCCCCCGCGACATCCAAATCAAAACAATCAAATACTTCTTGTAGTGATTTGGGACGAAGTATGTAATAGTCTACTTGTGGGTATCAGTAGCACCCTCTTGAAACGTCTCCAGAATATTCAACGCACCTCTGCTCGTCTTGTCACCAGGAAATGCAAATATGACTCTATCACACCAGAATTAATTACACTTCACTGGCTCCCTCTCAAGGAACGCATTGATTTCAAGATTCTTGTCATAGTTTACAAATCTGTTCATTCACAAACTCCGGACTATATCTCCAGCATACTTGAGCTAAAGACTACACAGCGTCGCCTTCGCTCTACATCAACATATCCAAAGTTCATTGAACATAGAACAGTTACCTCATTTGCCTACAGATCATTCTCATGTTATGCTTCAAAGCTATGGAACACACTGCCTGATCACATCAAGGGATGCAAAACTATTGAAACTTTCAAGAAACAACTGAAAAGTTATCTTTTCACAATTGCTTACAACAATTAACTCTTTGTGTATTTTTGCCTTTTTAGCGCCATAGTACAAATTGTTTGGTTTAGGCGCTTTATAAATGTTTTTGATTGATTGATTGATTTGAGGGTTGAATATCTAAAAAAGCAAAAATATAACTTTTTTTTTTGTAGTTTTCGGTAAGTTTTGCATATTTTTTAGGATTTTTTTTTTTTTTCAATAAACAAAAGTTTGGGTCGGGCTGAAAAATAGGGTCGGTCGGTGGAGGGCAACCGAACAATTTTTTTTTGGCCTAAGGAGACATGATTCATGAAAGAGAAGGCCTAGCATTTTGATAAGAAATTCCAATGAAATAAGGCCAAGGATTATACCAGTAACATGCATTACCTTAAGACTAGACCCGAGACATAATATAACATCAGCGTCTTCTGCAGCGTCAATGGCAGCTCGCCAGTTAAGTGGTTTCTCCACAGCTCCTTTCTCCCCAAAATGAACAATGCTGTCCCTCAAAGGGCCGCTGCATTTGTGACACTTCCTCCCAGTATCATGGCGGAATTTGGCGGTGTGTTCTGTGACGTCAAATAGCCTGGTGTACACCCTCTCTGGCTTGCATTTGGTGCATACCTGTAGAAAATAAATGATTAAAAAAGCAAATAAAGAAAACTTAGTGAACAAATACGATAAATGATTACTAAATTCACGCCATATATAACAATAATTTCTCTACTAATAAATGAAAGACGATATAATTAAATATATGGAGGACTGGAGAGTCTGCCAATAATACTAGTGTAAAGTCATCCAGGGAAATGATTAATTAATAACTTATCTTATAAATATCTTCTTTCTACACCTGTGATGGGCAAACAATTTATTTCTGATGAAATTCCTTCTCTTTTTATATATAATGAATTATCTCTAGAAGATTTGATTGATCTTTCATCTGGTAAATCCATCTTAGGTACAAATTTAGGATTTAAAACACTGGATTGTCACACCACTATCAGAGAATGATATATTGCAAATTAATTCTCTCTCAATTTGAGACATTTCTATGTAGAATTTTTATTTTTACATGTTTAAGATTTATTTAGAGCATTTCCAATTGTTTTTAATTCTACTGGGAATCTAGGCTAGTCCCTTTAAGGAAAGAATCAATACCCAAACAATTAATCTAGCTTAAGCCCACAATTTTTTTGTATTTCTATATATAAAATATGTTTTACAAATTAGACAATTTTCCAATGATTTTTCATTTTCCGCAATAAGTTACTGAAAAGTGAAACCAAAGCAATATGGTGTGTTGGCAAAATGAACAAAATATCATTTTTTATTACTCACGTTAAAAATAGAACATCGTCATTTGAAATATTCGAATTACTGCTAGAATGGGTTTATTCAGTGGCTGATTACTGCTCAATTATCACTTGTCTTTGTTATATATTGCAAATAAACACAATTTTTGACTTTTTAATCCATCATATTTTTAACAATGATACCATCGAGAGCTTGTGTGGTCTAGTGGAAAAGTGCAGGACTCCCGAATCAGTAGGTCGCGAGTTCGAGCCCTGCTACGGCCAACGGGTTATGTCCTTTAGGCAAGACATTTAATCTCACTTGCTTTGTCGACCCGAGCGATACTGGGGAGTTGTTATGGGGAATATAATTATTACAATCTAAGTGCAGATTGCGGTTGTACAATCGTCGAGTTGCACTGCTTTGAAGCGAACTGATTGTGACGGCAATGTAATAATAGGCAGCTGCGTTTAGAGAATTTGGACCAAATTGAGAAGCGCTATATAAAAGCAGCATATTATTTATTATTATTTGTTCCCCTTTTTCTGTACCATGGAAAACTTGTGGGCTTACTCTAGCTCAGAGGTAGCGCTGAGATCTGAAATCTTGAGGTTCAATCACAACATTGCTATATATGCAAGAACCAGTCCAAATAATAGCATTTCCAAACAAAATAGTCAATTTGGGGCTAATTTTGGACCCCTTTGGGTAGACACAAATCTGATTGCCCAAAACGTGGCCATTGGACCCCTTGTAGTGCTATCCCTACTCTAGCTCTCTTTAGAAGTTAAGACGTGTTACTAGCCTACCTCTATATACATGTTGCCATGGACTTCAGACAGCGCATCTTGTGGGAAACCACTCCTCAGATGGAGACCATCACAGTTTTGAGATACAATGTGTTACTAGCCTACCTCTATATACATGTTGCCATGGACTTCAGACAGCGCATCTTGTGGGACACCACTCCTCAGATGGAGACCATCACAGTTTTGAGATACAATGTGCTGCACCTTCAGATAGACAACATATACAAAGTCCCATGAAGAACACTTTCATACATACAAGGGGTATCAAAAAGTTTGAAACTTTACCCAGAAGAAATGACGCAAGGAACAAAATTTTATTATGAGATACTTTAGGCATCTTTGCATAGTCTGGAAACCCATACGAAACTAGGGGAGCTGATCCGGGCAGCGATGGTACGTATGTGGGCTGATTAAGGTTCAGCGCCCCTAGAGGTTGTCGCAGAACCTGAAATGATGCTTGGTGTGGAATGGAGCTTACTTGGGCCACAGTGGTCAGCGAACACCTGTAAAGTGTGCAGAGGCCGAGTGGAATTACAAAGCTGGGAGGCATAGCGCACTATAAATCCCCAGTATTTATATTTTATAGTCAATGTGCAAAGTAACACATTTGTCTCACTTTTAAATGACTGTCTACGGACAATTTCTGCACCATAATGTAAATAAAGACGAGTGACTATTCTGACAAAATTTCATTGATATAGCTAAATCCCTTTTGGGTAAAGTTTAAAACTTTTTGAATTTGATACCCCCTCGTACAATGAGCTCTGCTACACCTATGAAAATTATTATACAAAGTCCTACGCTACAAAGAACACTTTCACACAATTTACTGGCAGATTATGAATTTGTAAATCATTCAGAAATACATTTAGATATTGCACTGACAGTCATCCATTCATATATGTTAACTTGTTGACACATGATTCTTGTATGCATAAATGAGTGTACCCAGCAAAAACAAAACATTTCAGAATTTTTTTTGAAAGGTTCTTTATTTGTTACAATTGGTTTTGTTTTTATCAAACCTTTTTTGAAAGTTTTGAAACATTTTGAATTGGTAAAAAGATTACTTTGTTTTTTTAAAGAAACGTTTTAGAAACGTTAAAAAAAAGAAACGTTCAAACCGTTCTAAAGCATGGGTCTGAAAGGTTTTTCTTTAATACATAATTTAAATGTTTTTGAAGCAATTTTATAATATTATGTTTAAACATTTTTTGGAAGAAAAAAACTCCACACTTTCACTTTTTTGAAACGTTTTCTCCCTACAAGTCAAACGGTTTTTGTAC
The DNA here is from genome assembly GCA_000969725.1 of Ophiothrix spiculata. Classification (NCBI taxonomy): domain Eukaryota; kingdom Metazoa; phylum Echinodermata; class Ophiuroidea; order Amphilepidida; family Ophiotrichidae; genus Ophiothrix; species Ophiothrix spiculata. The sequence continues at coordinate 22,322 of JXSR01S013002.1, forward strand.
TGTTCAGAAAACGTTATTGTGCTAGCTGGATATCTTGAGGTCAACTATACAAAACTGGATACCATTGGTTAGTGTGCCTAGTAATATATTAATGATATCCCTTTAATCTTGATCATAAAAACCCATTACCTGGATCATGAGAACCCATTCAAAATGAACATTTTTTAAAATAAATAAACATAAGTTTTGGTATATGTTGAACTAGCCAGAGCCATAATGATATCCCTCTAATCTTGATCATAAAAACTCATGACGAAAAATTATTTGCTAATGAGCTAAAAATAATGTAACGAGCTTGCAAAAATATCATTTCAAATTTGAAGTTCTTATAATCAAGGTTATGGCGTATGCAAGATCATATATAAATATAACTCTTTCTAAGACCCCCTTTCAAACAGTATATTATCTTTTAGCTTTGGAGATTTGAAACTGCATTTAGAAGGTTCATAAACTTCATGAATTTGTTCAGGTGATCGACCCAGTACTTAAGGCCAAATGGTAACAAAAACAGATTAATTTTAAAATAGAAAATTAAACTTTGTTTTGGCTAAATCTACCAATAAAAAATGGCAACATGCTATCTTACCAATCCTTTCTGTTGTAACTTGACCAGACTCATGTGAGTCAGTGTGGGCTCCGCATCGACCAGTGACCTTGTCCTAAATGACAATGGACAATTGAGAAAATGATTCAGAATTCATATAGCGTAATCTGGATGTGTACATTCAAGAGAATGGTTATTTTGGAGTACTTCCAAATTCCACCGGCAGCTGACCGCCCAGCCAGTCTGGTCGTCTGCTATTGTTCTGAACAATGGCAACCGACAACTGCAGACTACCGGGTGAGTATTGAAGCGACACATTGCTAATTTGTTGTGGTAAATAATTACATACCATATTGTTTTCTAATAAACGCCCAGTCTCTATTAAACGCCCACCCCAAAAAATTTCAAAGAGAAGTGTTAAAAACATTCAATTTTGTAGCATTTTCGTGTATCATTAAGCTTTAACCAACAATCGCTAATAACAGGAAACGGTACCAATGAGGTCGCGATCCCGGAAATGATGAAAAATTGTCAGTACTTCCGGGTTATCGGGGGCCATAACAGTAAGTTGCAGGCCATATAACAGTAAGTTGCCGTAATTGTTAAGCTTACTTAGCGATTTTGTGCAAATTTTGATGTTGAAAATTGGTCTCTAATAATCGCCCACCCTTCAAGAAATGTTGCCGCCCATGGGCGTTTATTAGAAACAATACGGTAAACCACCTAAATGTTACCTCAATGCAAGAACATGCAAACGTAAATACAAATGATATTATTACATGATAGGGTCATATTGAAGCTGGAAGGCTCCATTTCTCAGGCTGATTGGGTATCAGAGCAGAGGGTGATTAAAGCTCTTCCCATAACACACAGCAACATTTCAGTAGACCCAATGGAATGTTAACCAAGGTCACTCCACTACTGCATTCATTTGTATGGTAAACCGTTGAATTTACTCTATTTCAAACTGTATTTTGGGAATGAAAAACTCTGTCCATGTGAGATTTGCTTGCATTGATATCAAGCTGTGATTATCCTCTTTCTGAAGGTCCTTCTCATTCACACTTGGACAAAATAATCAATTTTCTATAGCAAGTTTTCTATCAGTAGTTTTATCATATATAAGTATATGCATTTGGTTCACTCAGTGTGCTGTTTAGTTTGAATTGAATGGTGGGAAGTACTTAAAACACCCACTGGTATCAGAGTGACATGGCACTGCATCAAAAACAGGTACTGTATAAGTGGTATTTTTCGCGCTACATTTATTTTCGCGCAAAATTAATTTTGAGCGAAAATAAATGCACCGCGAGTATTACTTTGTGTTTGATACAAAGGAAATTACATACTCGGCTAATGTTCATGTGCGCGAAAAATAAAAACGTGCCAAATGGTCGAAAATTGGCTGTGCGCAAAAATTACCGAGCGCGAAAATATTGGCGTTTACAGTATTTTAAGTATATCTATATAAGGAGTGCCTTATATGATGTGGCTATTCTCTTTTATAGTCTCTGCCAAAATTCCTTTGACAAAATCAGTCATGTGACTGACTACCAATTGCAGGGTACCGATCACGTTTGTAAACAATTGGCCCTGTACACTGGTTGTTTATTTACATCGTCTGAAGAAATGTGACGCCGACTTTAGTATGTCATAGGTAAATATCAGCATAGCAATTGAAAAGCAGCTCTATACTCTGTAAATCTTGAAGTATGCAACAAGCAGCCGACTAACACACATAAACCAATATAACCATACAAGGAAGTAAATTAGTCTGAATTTCTCGAATCATAATAATGTACCAAATCCTGCTGAATATTCAAATCAACTTATGATCAATGTTTGTCCATGTGTTAGCAACAAAATTAGTCACAAATAACACCAAAATCGTGAGGAATTAATGTTAGAAAATATTAATACGCAGTGATTTGGTTATAATCAATCCTAATCAATCATTACTAATCTCTTACACAATACAAAACCACCAGTTCACAGTGTTGTAGAATACAAGGGATATGCTATGGATCTTGTAACAGAGTCTGATTGATTGTTGCATACTTCAAGGTTTATAGAGTATAGTGAATTTAACTTACTTGACATCAAGTCCTTTCTGCAGCAGAGTCCATACACCATTCGGCCCTCTATAATCTGGAATAGATGCTGCCTATTGAGAAATTGAACACACAGACAAATAAACTTTTTACAATTTTAATCAAAAACACTATGGTAAATAGCCACTTGAATTCGAACTATTAGCTGAGTTGTGTATTCTGGTGAAACAAGTAGAACTCGGATCTTGTATTAGATTCATCAGGATCGTTCATAAAAGTCATTTAGTTTGTTAAAGTTCTCAGAATAAGGACGAGGGGGCTTATAATTATAAGTTAGACAGGATCTACGACCAGATCATCACCAAACGCCAACCCAGTAATTTGGTTATGTCATCAAGACCAATTACTGGTGTTGCCAGCTTCTAGAAACACCTCCGACCAGAGTGACCAAGGCTCCTGAAAGGAGTTGACAATTTTCTGAGTGAGTACCATTTATATTGGATTCGTATTCTGAGAACTTTAACAAACTAAATGATGTAGAACTCAGGTTTATGCGATGCGTAGAATGTCCCTGTCGAATATGTGGCCAAAGTTTACCCCATTTGAACTCCTGTGACCTTGGATGACCGCTGATGACCTTGAAGTGACCTCAAACATTTTTTGGCATCAACAATTGACCTCACCCTCCAAGTTTCATGTCCGGACACCAAGGTTTACCCCATTTGACCTCCTTTGACCTTTAATGACCCCTGATGACCTTTGATCCACTAACCAATACAAACTCGGTCTTTGAACAGTCAAGGGGCACCCACCCACCAAGTTTCTGGAACGTGCGACATTCGATCTCTGAGAAAATGTAGGTTAACATCTGGGTTATCATTTTCATCACGGACACACAGACAGAGCCCATTTTATAGTCCGCATCCCAAACTATATATATATACTTCAGTGCCTTGTCCTGCATCACCTGTCCAACAGCAGCGTGCTTCGCGCGCTGCCTGGTCTCGTTGCTGGGTCCGTGGGAGGGGCGATCAGGGGAACGGTGCTAGTTCTAGGTTCTGTAAAGTAGTGAGTTTACCCACTATCAGCACACTCATTGTGTCCTGTGCATTTCCAAGCAATGTTAGGAAACTGATAAATGGAAAATTAAGATTGAGGTGGAGAAAGGAGAGTGAAACACCCTACTTAAAAGTGAAATATTTGTAACAATCTTATGAAAGAAACACAGTGTACCTATAAGCAGCACCGCATTGCCATGAAGTTTAATTTAAAGGGACTAGCCTAGATTCCAGCTAGAATTAAAAACTTATGGAAATGCTCTGAATAAAGCTTAAAAGTATAGTAACATCCAAAAAAGTGCAAAATTTTACACACAAATGGCTCAAATTGAGAGATAATTAATTTGCAATATAATTCTTTGATGGTGGTGTGGCTATCCTGTGTTTCCTAAATCTAAATTTGTACCTCAGATTGATTTACCAGATAAAAGATCAAACAAAGCTCCTGGAGATAATTTAAAACATATAAAAAAGAGAAATAATTTCATTATAAACTAATTTGTTTGGACATTACAGGTGTAGAAACAAGATCTTTTTCAGCTTTCAAACTAGAAACACTGTTTTCACACCACTTTTTTGAGCCGGAGTAAACAATTAAAGTAGGTTTAATTTATCATCAAACTGGTCGTCGCTTCTACAGTAAATTGAATATAGGAATTCTAAACTGACCCAGGTCCATGCCCCGGGGGTTACTTGTATTGACAAGGTATATGTATATGTGCCTGCCTTTTGGTGGGTTTTTCACAGATTTTGTATAGCGATCGGGTGGTCCTCAGATTGAAGAACCTAATTTTCATAAATTGGGGGAAATTTCCCAAAAATGGTGCTTTTCCATCAAAATTGGTATACTGATGAGTGGGTTTTTGAGCCAAAAATAGGTATAGAGATGATAAGTTTTTCAAAGTCAGGCAGGCACATACCCGTACAAAATTTTTGAAGAACCCCCCCCCCCCATA
>JXSR01S013002.1:56300-68292 GCA_000969725.1 Ophiothrix spiculata
AAAGTCAGCAATCTGTTGCTTGATGTGTAACCATGGCAATCAGACCTCCTGGACAGAATTATGGCATGCACATCAGTGAAGAACATCCTGCTTATTTGGTTGAATTTAAAATGATGGATAATTAAGTGCCAGTGGTGTATCATCAGTTATCGTCTGAGAGTCTGACCAATCTACGCAAGATCAGAATCGGCGGATTCTGATCTTAATCAGCCAATTCCGATTCTTAAAGTGTATATTTCATGTTTGTTTTCATCATGATTTTTTTCCTTTACATCTGATTTTCCCACCCAAGATTTTGTCAGGGGACAGTATATCCCCCTTTCTCCTATCTTTCTACTCCATTGCAAAAAATGGACTGGAAATGTCCAAAGTTCAAAGTCTAATGGACTAACATTTTATTTTTTTCCAGGTTATACACCACTACATTTTGCTGCGAGCAATGGCTATTTAGAATTGGTCAAATGGCTGATAGAGGAATGCAAAGCAAGCCCTATGTTGCCTAGCAACAAGGGGCGGACTCCAAGGGTGGTTGCTAAGAAAAGAGGACATTATAAAGTAGCCCTCTACATGTCTCAAGTTGGTAAGTGATACATTAGCTCTGTCCAAATGTTTCGTAATGCACAAGTGTTTTTTCAACAATTTTGTTAAACCATTACAAATTCTTTTAATCCTGAATGGCAATATAGGTGTACATTGCCCATTCTGAATTAATTTATACTCAATACGAATTGGGATGCCTTGGCGTTCTCTCGTAAGGTCCTTTGGAAACGCTCATTCGTTCTATCGGATCAAAAGGGTTAAAATAAGTTCATCAGGTTTGTTGACAAATACAATTGTTTAGATTCCTTCTTCAAAACCAATGTGTTGACTTACGTTTTGGCAGTTCCGTACAATGGGTCAGTGTTACTTCTTCAGAAATGCGATAATCCAATTTCTCACTCCGACGATGGACAGTTGGTGGCGTCCTTCCAGGAGATGATGACGTGGATCATAGATCATCGCCCATTTTGAGTTGTTGGTATTTATTCATTTGAATGAAATAAAAAAATCAGTGAATTGAGCCCGGGGTATGTGCCTGCTGGACTTTGAAAAACTGACCATCTCTATACCTATTTTTGGCTCAAAAACCCACCCATCAATATACCAATTTTGATGGAAAAGCACCCAATTTTACTCAAATTGGGTGGTTTTCTTGCAAATTTTCCCCAAAAGCATCCAATCTATAAAAATTGGGTGCTTTCATCTCAGACAAAAACCACCTGATTGCTATACCAAAATATGTGAAAACCCACCCCTAAAGGCAGGCACATATACGTTTACCTTGTCAATGTAAGTAACCACCCCTCGGAATTGAGTATCATTTTTACTTGACGCAATAATAATTTTTTTAAGTGTGAAAAGGTGGAGGACCCCTGATCTAGAAGAACTATAGCTTTCTTGATGAGATCTTAAATTTCTTGAAGCTCAAGTTTTAAGTTGCATCAGTGGCGTAACCAGAGGGGGGCAGGGGGGCTCCCCTGATGAATCCCTCGCCCCCTACCCTTTCGCTCCCCAAATGAAATTTGACTTTTGTACACTGGTCTATGGAGAACTCCTATTTTTGCTCAGTTTGTTCTCGACCCCTGGAGACATGTCTGCCCCATCTCGCCCCCTCAATTCAAAAAGTCGAGTTACGCCACTGAGTTGCATAGTTTTAACTTTACTGTTGCATAGCAGGATAGGTCGATTGTTCTTCAATACCTGTTTACACTATTAAAGGAGCCTGATCCGATTGGCTCAACATTTTTTCAAACTTTTTGAGATTTTGGTACCAAAATGTTGCTCATATTTTTCTCACAAGCCATATGAAATTTCACGGCTGAGTTATGTTTGGTTTTGGAGATATAAATGAAAATGTGTCTAATTATGGTAACCATAATTAATTTTACATAGTAACGTATAGGCGGCTCTGAAATACAAATTTGCCCATAAAATCAAAACGGTTTGACCGATTAAGCTGAAATTTGAAATTTAGACCGCTTGAGTGGTCATCTTTCATAAGACATTGAAAATTAAAATTTGAAAAATCGGACCAAGCTCCTTTAAATTTATGTTAATATTTCTAATCGTTTCCATAATTCTATATAAAATCATCCATTCATTTCTATATTTTCATTTTTCAACAGAAAGCAAACTGGAGGGGCAGATGTGGTTTGGAACGGCGTGAAATAAGGACTCCATAATATGTCAGGGACAACTTGGGAATGAGTGTATATTTTGTGACTATAGGCCAATGTATACCTAGATTCTCTGCCGTACACAAAGTTAACATGTATCACCAGGGCTGGTTATTTGTATCTACTTGATGACACACAGCGCATGATTTCGGCCAGTGGCGTGCCCAAAGGGGCACGTGCCCCCCAGTTTGGTGAGTCAGTCGGGGGAAAAGGCCCATTCGGGGATCTTGACACCAAAAAGATAGAAAAGAAGGGGAGTAGAGAAAAAAAATCAAAAGGAAAGAGAAGAAAAATAGTTTTAAATGTTTTGAAAATCATTTAAAAACTTGCCATGCGCTAGTGAGACCTTGAATTCCCCTTAGTTTTTGATAATTTAAATGTGAAAAAGAAAAAAATCGTGCTTCGTGGCAATTTTTAGGTATTATGTCAATATTCAGTTTTGCGCAAATTTCAAGATTTTAATTTTTTTTTTATCTGAATTGACAAAAATTTTCGCGCGCTATCAAAGTTACATGATTTTTCCTCCGACCAGCCGCCCCATCTAAATTTTTAACCTTCCGCCGCCACTGGTCATTCGGGGGAAACTGATGGTTGTGCCCCACCACTCAAAAAATCCTGGGCACGCCACTGATTTCAGCATTGTGCAGGTAAAAGTTGCCTGCCAGAGTGGATAAGCTCTTATGTTGTGTAGTAAATAACCTCTCTATTATGATCTTTTTACCTGAGTCTTAGAGGCCTTTTACCTCTGGCAGTCAAGTTAGTTCAAAAGGTATGTCTTTCACGTTAAGCCGTTGTTCCCCTGTGCAAATGCTCCTTCTTGGGGCGCTGCATACAGTGTATCTGGTGAGTCGAAATCCCAGGGCTGTATTTTTTTTATTACTAAGACTACAGTTAACTATCTGTCCAGCCCTGTGAATTCCAATATCTAACCATCCGATGTCTGGTCTATCATTGTGTGGTGGAACTATGTAATTATGTAGTAATCATGATTTACATGAGCATTAGGCTAGGTCCAAACTCCACTATTGTATAGAATATTGTGCTTAGAATATATGTTTTATTCGATGACCTATGTCATTTTGTTTTATTCGATGACCTACGTCATTTTGTCGTCAGTATAGAATATTCTAAGCAAAATATTCTATACGATAGTGGAGTCTGGACTGGGCATAACAGTATTCGCTGTATAAGTGATTTCATAATCCAATTTATTACCCCTTATTATTCATGGCATCAATTTGAATTACCCACGGTAATTGCAGTCGTAAAAAAAAGCATATTCTCTGGTGAAGCCTATGCAACCCAGATATGCAATGATTTGAGGGTTGCAGTATAGTGAGTAGGGGTATTTGGGGGATTTGCGGAAAAATGGTATGGTGAAGGGTTGCAAAATTGCCTTTTTTAGGTATAGAGAACGGTCCTCATCGCAAAGTCTGCGTACAAGACCCCCGTACAAAAAGTTTTGAGAACCCCCCCCCCCCCAGGTATTTGCCATTTGAGAGTCTGGTGGGAATCTTTTGATACTTTTGATCAACAGATATAAAGCCTTTTTGAGGTTTTTTGGAAATAAAAGAGGATATCTCCTGGGAGATAGCCAAGTGTGCTTCATAACACATTTTGACCAAAGCATCCCCTGGCTTAGCACAATTTTACCATAAGGGCCAGTATTTACTTTTTCATGGGCAATATGATATATATGCTGCGACAAGTATTCGCTCTTTAAAGGTATAGGTTCCTATTTTAAATTGTGGTTTATCTACTTTTAACTGAGTGACATTGACCTTTGAAATGCATTTTGTGAGTTTTCACCCTCAGTTTGCTTCTTGTTTACTCATTAGAGGCAAAACAAATTATGCAACACTGGGGTGAGGCTGTTATGAAAATACTTAAGAAATGGAAAATAGGTATACCACTGATTAATTTTACACTTTTTGCTTTATCTCAGAAACTATTTGGAACTTAAAGGTGAAATTTTAGATTTACAATCAGAAAAACATAGGCTTTCATTTAACATTTAAAAAAATGCAATACTCCCGTTGTGCCCTGGGGATGAGAATGTGATCAGAACCTGCACCTTGAAACATTTCCAATAGCTACCAATATATTTTCTAATAATAACGCAAGTTTGATGATGGGAAATCAATAACTACTTTGTGGGATTATTTATATGATCCCTATTCATCATATAAAATATATATTTCTCCTCCTCAAATATGCGTTGTAATGTAAACTATCGATATTGAATAATTAGGCCGTATTTATACTTTTTTGTGAGTGACCATATTGTGCCATATGTTTTCAGCAAGTATCTGCTAAGTATTCATTATATATTATAAGGCCAAACAAAAAAATAGTTGTTGTGTTGCCCTCAGTGACTGACCCTATTCAAAAATTAAAGGGGGAAAAAATCATTAGTAGGGTCGGGAAAGCACCCAATTTTGCTCAGATTGGGTTTTTTTGAAAAAATATTTTGAAAATAGTGGAAAATGCACCCAAATTTAATTTAGGTGCTTTTAAAAAAATATTTAAAAAAAAATATTTTCCGACCGACCGACTCATTTTTTCAGAAATTCAACTTGAGGGTAACACAACAATTGTTTTTCTTGGCCTAATTTACATTACAATATAATGGCCTGTTTCCCATTTCGTACGCTAACCTAACAAAGAACGTACTCCATCTGAAAAAATGTCTTTTGATTCAAAAGAGATGAGAGATTGTTTTTGTTGATCTATAAAGCTTATACTCTTGCAACAATATTGGCAACATGTGTTAGCCAATTATTTGATCATTTCAATTAGGGAAAGAGAAGTTGATTGGTATGTTTTGACTAATTATGTAACATGTCCCTTGTCAATAGCGGATGACACAGTTCCTGGAATATTGAAACCAACAGGGATTAATTAGTAGGACCTTAAATTGTATGTTGTTTTCTTTATATTTCTCATGACTTTGTGAGTTTAAATTGTACCATACACACCTGGGGGGGGGGGGGGGGCACTGCCATTGAGTGAACACCATGCTCATACACAACCTTTCAAAATGGACCCTATAAACAAGTAATTATACTTGTTCATAACAAGTATTTTGTTGTGTTTTCCCTACCCTAAACTAGTATGTTAAAATCAGTCTGAAAAACACACCCTTTTCAAGTAAGCCTTCATCAATATTTTTCATTTGATATTTTTGTCTTCTTGGCTATATATTGTCCGGAAAAAGTATACTTTAGGTCCCATCAAAACCTATACCCTAACCCTAAACCCTAACCCTCAAACTTACCCTAACCCTACACCCTAACCCTAAATTAAACCTAACCCTAACACTAACTCTAAAATTCTGGATGGGACCTAAAGTACATTTGGTCCTTTTAACAACACATTACTCATAAAATGTCAATAACAGAGTTAAATCAAACTAAAAATGTCATCGGCCAATTGTTCTGTTTGATTGAAAATGACATAGGAAAGGTTGTATTTTCATACCCTTAACAAGTACTAAGCGTTTGTAAACTATTCTCTTTTTTCCAGATTTAATTTTGCTATTTTGATACCCTTTCCAGTGTACTCAAGTACATCGCCCGTCATAAAAAACTAACCTTTTTACTTGTTTTTTTGTACGCGTATGGTATCCACCTTGTAATAACAGTGGCCCAGCCCCCTGGGCATACATATAATTATAAGTATGCTTCTGTTGCTTTCTGCAACTCATTAAAAACAGATATTACTGAGTTCTTTTCACCATCAAATCTTTGTAAATTGCAATGAAATGTATTTATTTTATAAAATTAAGACATGATGTTGAAAATAGATTTTGTTTGTGTGTGTAATATCATTATGCGAAGACTTTCAGTCTGAACATATGCATAACATGTTGTCAGTTTTGCAATTTGTTTGTTTTGGCTCGGAAGATGATGTGATATTATGCAATATTTGCTAACACGGACATCATTGGTCCCTAATTAGCTGATTATTTAACTAATAAGGCATCTTCTTCTCAATTATGCTAATTTATGCAAACCTTACTGTGAGCATATTAAATCACACAGGCAAATAGACCAGTATCATTGAATCAGAAATGCATTTTGAATCATGGAAAACATACATACGGAAGTTGATACTACATCACAGCTGTATTGGCCAGGGGAGGGGGGCTGAGAGGGGGGGGGGGGGGGGGGGGGGGGGGGGAGGAGGAGGGGAAAGATTTTACAAATTCAAGCTTAAGCCCCTGGCACTACAGTCATCAGCATCTCTCCTCCAACCACCACCATCCAAAAACTTCAAATTTTATGATTTTAACCAAAATTAACTGCACTCTTAGCGATTTCATTAAATTGCTAAAATTACTTTGAGAGGACTTTTTTCCACTCACAGTGGGAGACAGCCGTCGTCGTAATACCTCCAGCAGGTATGCCTACCATGTACCAAGGCTGTACTCACATATTTGGCCAAACGAGGATGTGCCACTTTAAGGGCCCTGTCAACCCTTTTTTTTCAGAAATGTTTTTTGCTCTGTAACTCAGCAAGGGATAATTAAATTCAAATTCAAATAAAAGTATACATTTCTAGAAGCGGATTTGCATACTGAACATGATGGTCAGGTTATTTTCGGACCAAAATGTGTAATTTTGGACCTAGGGTCCAAAAATCATGTTTCTGGGCCCAAAATTGTGAACCATTTTACTTTTTAGAATCTAGAAAGCAATATCTAGGAATGCATTTCTCAAATTTTTGATTTTTATCAAATTTTTGATTTTTATCTTAGATATTGCTTTCTTGATTCCAAATATTGCCAAAAATAGGTCAAAAAATGTCATATTTTATTAACAATGGTGTAAGGAGTGGGATTTTTTGACAATTTTTGACAATATCTCAAAAACTAAGAAAAAAATAAAAATCATAAAAAATGTGTTCCTAGATTTTGCTTTCTAGGTTCTAAAAAGTAAACAAGTTCAAAATTTTACCAAACCAAATTTTAGTTACCTTTCCCGTAAAATTTTGGGCCAAAAACATGATTTTTGGACCTAAATTTAATATTTTGGTCCAAAAATGACCTGACCATCATTTTAAGCATGCAAATCCTCTTCTAGAAATTTAAACTTTTATTTGAATTTAATTATCTGTTGCTGAGTTACAGTGCAAAAACTATTTCTGAAAACAAAGGGTTGACAGGGCCCTTAATGGGCCGCTTTTTTTACAAGAAATCCTTAAACTTGGATTGCCTTTTTATAGGTACACATTTTCCTCAAGAATGCAAATAAAAATCTATGAAGGGTTTCACATATTATTAACAGATATCATCTACAGATTTTTTCCGTAAAAAATCTGAATTTTGATAGAGGTGGCTTGGAGGATGAGAAAAATACCAAGATTTTCATATTTAAGTATGGTGTTTTCCTTTCTCATAACCAAAGTAAAAATGTCAGTTTCACATTGTGAAGTTCAAATTGCACAAATACACACTTTTTATTATTTATATTTGGCTTAAAAATAGAGAAAAACTGTAATATAATGAAATTGTTTGTTATGATAAGACTAGTATAGCCTTGACCAAGATCAATGTCATTCTGCTGCCTGCGTCAATCATGTCAATATCAATCAAGTAATGTGTTGGATGTTGATGCACAAATTCCACGAGGAAGGGGGGGGGGGGTTCATATTGCACAAAAGTATATAGGCCTATGAGACAAATTATAATGGAACCACATGCAAATTAAACTCTGTGCATGTTATATGCAATGTTATGCAATGTGCCCTTGCACTTTAAATTTAACCTAAAACAGCAATTTCTAAGAAAATGAAACATCAGATTTTTAAAAAAAATTAAAAATAGCCATCAGAAATTCATGCTCATTTTGTAGGGTTGCTTTGTTTCAGCAATGAGAGCTCATTTCAGTTCGGCGGAACTCACAATTCGAATATGCATCCGAATTCGGATACTCCGTATCACGATTCTGATACCCGTATCCGAATTTGGATTAAAAACAGCTGATACTGGATACCAGCTGAAATGAATATTCAACCTTCGCCGCGCACCATATCGGTATGTATAAAAGTCAATAACATTATCATCATTTGTCATCTAAATTCTATCAAAGTATTGGCCAAATTATTTTGCCTTCTGTGATAAGAAGCTATCAGGACATGTTTCGAAGCTGTTCCGCTGGAATTGCACAGATGAAAATTACATTTCCACAGATACATTTATCATAAATGCAAGAAAAATGTTCTACATGTACTTGCCAACTTGCGCTATCGATTTGTTTCCTGCGCCACGACAGGAGTATCAGAATTCAGATACCCCTCCATATCCTTATTCGGATACGGGTATCACAATTTGGATATGAAATGTGCGTGGGTATCCGAATTCGGATACGTATCCGAATTGTGAGTTCCTCCGAACTGATTTTGTTTCTTAAATGTGTTATAGGCCTATAATATTCTTATGTGAATCAGATAAATTTTGCACTCCATTTTATTGGGCACTGGTTTCATGCCGCTAGCCACCAGTGTCCAACCAATGCTAACAAATGGATACCTTCAGCGAGGTGACACAATACAGTCTACTTTAATACCAAATATGTCGCAAAAGCTGAACCATTTTGACGAGAAAGAAAGCATGCTCTCAAATCTTATGCAATTGTGTCCCGTCGCGGCAAAAGGGTGCAGTTGTTGTCTCCTACATGTAACTCATTGTAGCATATCTGATGTATACAAATACCATACATCAGATATGCTACAAGGAGCAACATATATATGAGCCGACAACTGCACCCTTTTGCCGCGGCGGGACACAATTAAGTCATTAGATTATGAGTTGATTCTCATGACTGTCTAAAGCCCCGCCATCCCATATCTAGATGTATCCCTGGAAAAAATTGAGTACACAATTCTAGTACAACATTCCTGAGATACACATTTGGAACACAATTATAGTACAGTTTTAGTACGAATATATAAATGTACTCAAATTGTACTTAAATGATGTTCCAAATGTGCACCTTAGGAATGTTGTACTATTTTTGTACTCGATTTTTACTAGGGAATATTATATCTGGTTTTATACAAATATAACATGGTACAGAGGGAAGTAATGAAAATTACCGATCCCGAGATGTTGGATGTGGCCGACTACTTCCCAACTCGAAGAAGAGGGAAGTTGTCACACGACGTGGCAACAACGAGGGATCAGTATAATTTTCACTGCTTCCCGATAAAAACCATGTTGTATTTGTTTTATTATACCTCATATATGTGTACCGCCGCGGCAAAAGGGTCCAGTTGTCGACTCCTACATGTTGCTCATTGTAGCATATCTGATGTATACAAATACCATACATCAGATATGCTACAAGGAGCAACATGTACGAGCCGACAACTGGACCCTTTTGCCGCGGCGGTACACATATGTGACTGTTATGTAAACAACCAAAATTGTCTAAAACTTCCATTGTTTTGGGTCATTGTATGAATTTCCAACCGATTTAAGTAATATGATTACGGAGGTGTGGTAGTTGTTCAATTTCTTCCCTATGTGAGCTACGAGCACTTGACATATTGAACTGGCTATAATTATATGTAATGACTCACCACGAAAAGGGGGAACAATTTTCAAGAAATCAGTGAAAATAAGCTAAAATAGCCAGCAAAAAATAGAGAAAATAATAAGAATTTCCAGCAGATTTTCTGCTGTAAAAGGTAGCGTGCAAGCAAATAAAACTAGATGAGACCCTATATTGATTTGTTTGTCAAAAATTCATTACTCCGAATAAATTTTCATGTTTGTGTTTCATAACCATTGATCACATATCTAATTGAATTTTAAGATACAAGCTATTTTGAGCCTTCTCTTGCTTGTCTTTCTCAGTTGGCTTGATTTAGCATTTGTTATTTTTATCACATTGCAATAAAATCACTTATTTGTGGCAATTTCTTCTGCTATTCATTTCCATGGAAACCTGTATTTTTGGTCAGAAGTTGTTTTTATTTAGACAGCCCTAAATAACTTTCATTATTATACTTGTATAATGTGTAAACTACTCATACATTGTGTAGATATATCAAAAAGCACATGAAACCTTTTTTTTTTTTGACATTGACATGCAAGTGCATCAAGGTGTTTGGGGCAGAGTGTGAGCATGCAGGAAACAACCATATGCAGCTTGGTTGTGGAAAAGTCTAAGGCCAAGTAAAAAAATATAATAGTTTCTCGTCCTCACGCGCATGCGTTTTTGCTGCCGCATCAAAAAGTTTTTTTGTTCTTTTTTTCATGAAATTTCTCTGAAAATCTGAGTTATTTCACAATCTACACTTCTTGATCGATCTTGAAATGTTCTCTTATGCAGTCTATACATCTGTTCCGTATTGGGCGAGATTTCTCATATTTCAACTCTTTAATATATGAGATGTCCCATATTTACAGGCTAAGTAAAAAAAACCCCAAAAACTGCCCTCATCCTCCTTTTTTTCAAATAATTTGGACGAGAAACTATTATATTTTTGTACATTGCCTAATAATTGGTCACACAACATTGTGAAAAGATATTCAAATTGAAAAACTTTAATTGCACCAATTCGGAAGTTGGAAAACTAAAAATCTCCTTTTTGATTTTTGCTTTGAAAAGCCTTGTGCCAATTTTTGAGTGTCTACGCCAATTTCACAACTTATGGCCTTGGTGGGAATACTGCTTGTGTAGATCAATATACAAGTCATTGTGATAAATTTGAACAAAATCTTTGTCAAAATGGAAATCTTTTATATTACTATTTAAACGGAGTTCACAATTAGCATAAATGCTATAAAATCACATAATGAAATCTAAATAAAATTCATGATATAAAAAAATATATTTCCTTACCATTATAGAATTTCTGGTCTACTTGATTGTTTTTAAAATGTTGATACAATGAAATTTAGATATATAAAGTACTTATTTCTCTGTCCCTAGCAACTCAGTTATGTGTTTCCATGTTAGTACAGAAACAACCACTTTTAACTCCTTTTAACCTGTTTTTAAACAAACTAGCCCGGCTCATTTAGTGGCTTCCCGGTATTATTAATAGCCGATTATGAATAAAATGCATGAAAGTCTTTGAATGCACAAAACACAAAAAGTCAAGTCTTCTTGATAAACATCTCAAAGCTTTCAAAATACTTTGGTTGCCATAGTAACAAGTAAATTTAGTTACAAATAGAGTCTGCGGATATAAATATTGATGTTTCAATGTCAACATTTTGGTCAAATTGGATTGGGATGAATTCAGTTGCTACACATCCCAGGGGGGACACTCATTTATATTGATGTACACATGCGTGAACGTGGGTTTACAAACTTACATCCTAAACAAGTATTATATTGCCTTGAAGAAATACCCCTAAACAAGGATTTATATGCATTTTTACTCAAAATGTACCCCCTAAAATTTTCAGGTTTTGAAAAACACCCCTTTTTATGGAAATTTTGTATTTTTGTTTTGAAAAAACACCCCTTTTTGTAGGAAATCAGTGTTTTTAGACCCCTAAATACGTGCAGTGCTTTCTGTGTTGGTCAGTGAAAAATGACCCCTTTTTACGTATTTTTCTGTTCACGCATTTGTACATCAATATAGCTCAGTGGCCCCCATGGGCTTCACATTGAATTTCAAGGATGCCAGGGAGAAAAAAAAAGGTGGCAATCTGCAAGTGAGATTTTCTCCTGAAAGCAATTTGGTTATGATACAAGTACAAATCATTATCAGAGTTATGGTACAGCGTTGGACACTTTGAGTAAATATCCCAGGCA
>JXSR01S013002.1:123283-136433 GCA_000969725.1 Ophiothrix spiculata
TCATTGTCGTTGATCATATTGTGCAACATTTTACAACATGGAATCAAGTTATCATTGTCGTTGATCAAATTGTGCAACATTTTATGACATGGAATCAAGTTATCATTGTCGTTGATCAATCAATCCAGACAAAACCTCAAGTCTTGATGATGGATGATTTAGAGCAAGGCAAAATGTTTTGTTACATGCACAAATTATTTCTTTTTTTTATAGATCCTAGACTCTCACCAGAGAAAGCAGACTCATACGCAGCCCAATGTGAACTCCTACAGACTATTGCTTTGATTTGGAGTCTGTGTGAAATTCTATTCGTTGAAACATTACCAGGTAACATATTGGTATTCTATTGAGAATTATCATTATTATTTTTTTTTGTCTTTATATATTTATTCCCTGTGCTTAGGTCTGGTGGTTGTAAAAAAGTTACAAAGACTCTGCACCAGACCCCTTCTACTGCCTTACACTATTACAAAGCATCAAACATATCATGTCAATAAAAGAGGCAAAATCATGAAATTAATATCAGATTAAAGGAAAAAAGGAGCTGGTTCCATACTCGAGAAACCAAGCACAGGGTTTTAAAATTCCCACCCACCCCAACTCAACTTGAGAAAAAACTGCAGAGAGGCAGACCAAGCACAGCTTGGGCTGCCTCAGACTCTTAGAATTCTTAATATAAGTATGTACTAAAGTGTATTTAAAACAGTATACAAACACAACATGGTTTGAGGGTAAATATTTATTGCAAAATACTGTACTGAAAGACTGAGCAGCTGCATTTGAGGGTTACCCAAGGAATTTTTATAGGGGAACCAGTTTTCTCCACCATCTTGTGTCGCTCATGGAGCAGAGTTATTGTACCTCCGGATATATTCGGAGTTTGGCCTGATATTCAGGCAGATCGCGTAAATCTTCACTTGACGCATATACAGCGTTTTCACGCAAACCGTGTCTGTGTTTCAAGTAGCGTGTATTGCGACTTGCTCTGATCAAAGTACGCCAATTTTCCCGCTTATCAGTTGAGAAGACTCTCAAAATGTGGCACGCGAAGCCGTAAAATGCCGGAGGTACAATAACTCTCCCTCCATGAGCGACAATCCAAGATGGCTGCCGTCCCATAGGATTTACATGGCGGTGAAATCAAAACGTCGGCGAGTACCTGTTCCCCTATAAAATGTCCTTGGTGTTACACCACTCATGGGGAAATAGTCATAACTTCTTTTTACCCATCTCTGCTAAAAGCTAATAACAACAACTGTTTGGACTCTATGAGGTGCAGTAAAATAATATACTTCTGTTTTTGAGGACAATGATGTTCTGAAATAGTTGCGTTGCAATGTTCCTCTGGTATGATTAAGAAAGGTAAAAAATCATTGTACTTACAGTATAGTTCGGCGGAACTCACAATTCGGATACGTATCTGAATTTAGATACTCCGTATCACAATTCTGATACCCGTATCCAAATTTGGATTAAAAACATCTAAAACGGGATATCAGCTGAAATTACTATTCAGCTTCGCCGCGCACCATACCGGTATGTATAAAAGTCAATAACATTATCATCATTTGTCATCTAAATTCCAAGAAAGTTTTGGCCAAATTATTTTGTCTTCTGTAATAAGGCGCTATCAGGACATGTTTCGAAGCTGTCCCGCTGGAATTGCACAGATGGAAATGACATTTCCACAGATACGTTTATCATAAATGTAAGAAAGATGTTCTACATGTACTTACCAGCTTGCGCTATCGATTTGTTTCCTGCGCCACGACAGGCGTATCAGAATTCTGATACCCTTCATATCCTAATTCTGATACGGGTATTACAATTTGGATACAAAATGTATGTGGGTATCCAAATTCAGATACGTATCCGAATTGTGAGTTAAGCCGAACTGAGATAGGTAAAAAATCATTGTGCTTACAGTACTCCTGGTATATTGCATAGTTTTATATGTTAAAATAAGTCAATAAATATGTCTTAATAGCAAGAAAACTGGATTCTTGCTTCAGAGCAGTTATTTCAAAAAGTTTCATACAAGTTGATTTTGTTTTATTTTCAGGTGGCATTGTGTTACAGCAGTTACTTGACTGGGTCAAAGTTCATTTTACAGATGGGGATGAGTTGGCTAAGGAAGTGTTGCAATCAGAAGAGCCAGAATTTGGGGAGAATTACTGGTCAGCTGTGAGTATTGTAGTGTTGGTGAACCAAATACCGTACCACTTTATAAGGCCAAAGAAAAAACAACTCTGTCTCAGCTTCCCGCGCGCAAATTTTACAGCATTTCTTTTTTTAGGTTTTCAGGAGATTTTTTTTTTCTTACATCCAGAGAAAAAAAAAGGGGGGAAAATTGGCTGCAAAGCGGCCAGCAATAAAATAGTGACCTAAAAATGTAATAAAAAAAAGATTTCCGGGTAGCCTTTTTGACAAAAAAACAAACAAAACGCTTAGGGTTTTGGGCCTAAGGAAGCTGAGACAGAGTTCTTTTTTTTTTTGGCCTAAGGCAAACCAGCACCATATAAGTTAACATTTTTTTGAATTTTTATTAGTTTATTTTATTTTGTCTTGTTTTATTTGTTTTATTTTATTTTACTGTAAACGCCAATATTTTCGCGCGCTTTTTGAGCGCGAAAATTAATGTAGCACGAAATATACCACTTATACAGAATTTAATTTAATTAATTTTTGAAAATTATTTATTTATTTATTTTCTTCAGGGGCGTCGGAATGAAATAAAATTTGGGGGCCACTGGTAAAAGTTGTTCGGCCTGTGGCCCGTTAGTTACCAATAAGGCAAGAAAAAAAATGTTGTGATATTTCTGAAAAAATGAGTCGGTCGGAAAATATTTTTTTTTGTAATAATTTTTGTCTCGCCTGAAAATTTTCAGAAGAGACATAGCGATCCCATTTTCTGTCCGCCCTCCGGAGTATATCTCTGAAACCGCATGCCCTACGTTAATGATATTTGGTGACTGGGTAGACACGGAGCCGAACTGGATCCAGCAACAATTTTGGCGCAAAATATGCTAATTTTAAGTACCTAATTTGCATAATTTATGCATAAAATGTAGCATAATTTATGCATAAAATGTAGCTTATTTTTCAACTTTGTCTGATTTCAAAGGTTAAGGTGTCAAATTGTTTGTCTTGGACCAGCGATCAAAAGTGTCAATCAATCAATGATACAAGTACTTGCATAGCATGCATACCCCATGAAGGAGTGTATTCGTACAGGGGACCCACGGCTTTACGTGACTGTCCGACCACGGAGCAAGTAGAGTAAAGTTTCTTGCCCAAGGAAACAAGGAGACGAAAACTGCCTGGCCCGGGGCTCGAACCCACAATCTCTGCATTACGAGACCCGTGCTCTAACCGCTCGGCCACGCTCCCCTGTCAATGGTGACCAACTTTGTCCGATTTCAAAGGTTAAGGTCTCAAATTGTTCGTCTTGGACCAACTATCAAAAGTGTCGATGGTGACCCCATCGTCCGACCTTTCCCTGAGGTTAAAGGTCAATAGAAAGGTCAAATTTTCAACTTTGTCCGTTTTCAAACGTTAAGGTCTTAAATTGTTCGTCTTGGACCAATGATCAAAAGTGTCAATGGTGACCCCGTTGTCCAACCTTTCCGGTGGGGTCAAATTTTCAACTTTGTCCGATTTCAAAGATTAAGGTGTCAAATTGTACGTCTTGGACCACAGATCAAAAGTGTCAATGGTGACCCCGTCGTCTTACCTTTCCCTTGGGGTCAAATTTTCAACTTTGTCCGATTTCAAAGATTAAGGTGTCAAATTGTGTGTCTTGGACCAGCGATTAAGGTGTCAAATTGTTCGTCTTGGACCAGAGATCAAAAGTGTCAATTATGACCCCGTCCTCCGACCTTTCCCTTGGGGTCAAATTGTTAACTTTGTCCGATTTCAAAGATTAAGGTGTCAAATTGTGTGTCTTGGACCAGCGATCTAGCGAGACTACTGGTTCGCGAACCACCTTGTTTTAAAAAGCACCTAAATTATGAAATTTGGGTGCATTTTCCACTATTTTCAATATATTTTCTCAAAAAACACCAAATCTGAGCAAAATTGGGTGCTTTCCCGACCCTAGTTTTGTTTTTTTAATTTTTGAATAGGGTCTGTCGCTGAGGGCAACACAACAATTTTTTTTGGCCTAATAAGGAAACAGCAAAGGCCCAGCAGACAGCATCTACTAAAAACGAATTTGTACATTGCTATGTTGTGGTTATTTATGTCAGGACTATAATAAAACCTATCAAACTAAAGTTAATTTATTTAATTTGTCTGTTTCTGGCTTAAAAGTGGTGCGGCCAAAGCCCACATGGCCTACACGGTTCCGAAGCCCTTGATTGATTGATTGATTGATTGATTTTCAGTTTTTAAAAGCTACATTAAAAAAAGTGGGTGTACCTTTTTGGCCTCGTATGTTACTTGCCCCTCCCAACAACAAACCCTGGCACCGCACCTGAATTATTGCTTAATTCTGACCCATTGTGTTTAATTTGGATATTTCAGATTTATGTCTACGTATTACAAGGCAGGGTTAGCGAGGCACGACACCTGTTATCGTTACACCCAGATCGCAAGGAAGATACACTCAATGTAAGTTGCTGCAAACGCACCAAGAAGTTAATACATTATCAAGGAGGATGAATATAGGAGATGACAAAAATTTCTGCATCCTAGGTTTTAAAGAGGGCGGTATGATATTGAAATTTGCAGTGGTTATCGATGTTCTTTTTTATTTTTGTTTTCATTTTATTTTTCAAGATTTTTTTTTTATTTTATATATATGTAGACATCAATTTGATTTAAATTAAAAATTCTTCAGCAAACATTACGGCCTTGCCGGGACTCAAACCCCCACCAATACTCATTCTCTCTGACGAAAACATAGCAGCGCCACCGATTGCGCCACGGAGGCAGATTTTAGGGTTGAATAATTACCTTAATATGTGCAAAATGCCTCAATCATCCTTTAAAGTTATAAATTTCAATAATAAAAATGGGAAAGTTGGATGAAGGAGAGATGTAGACATATTTATAATTGTTCAATCAATTACTTTGGTGTTATATACAAAAATTGTGAGTTTTCCGTTTAGTTAGTCACTTGCGCAGAAATAGGCCTACCGCTATGTTTATATTGGTTAACAGTTGATTTTGCGCACCGTTAAATATTCGGTAATACCACCATCACTAACATCTGGAACGTTGGAGCCAAGTTTCAACGATGGTTTCTTTAACCATTCGGGGGTTTTTTCGCATCAAAATTACATAAAGTAATGGAGCTGTAAAATGTTGGGGGCCTGACATTATCTGAAACATTCTGATTTCCTTTACACCACTCTAGTCTTGACCAAAGACTTGTTCCTCTTCAGGTGGACAGATTTAATGGATTCAGAATGACATAAATGCCAACATTGAAAAACCAAAAATACTGACAAAATGCGAAGCGAGCGTAGCATTCGCGACATATGGCCGGGGGTCCAGGGGCCCGCTTAAGGGCCCCGGCGGGGTCCAGGGGCACCCAGAAGACCCAGAAGCCCCAGGGTTTTATTACATGCATGGGTACTTAGAAGCCAATCTGGAGTGTCAAATTTTATTAAGATAATTTTATAGAAAGGTTTGTTTTGGGAAGATATTAATACCCTCCAAACAAAAAACTTAAGAGGTGTTTTCGTTTTGTTGAAATGTGTTTAAATTCAACCTGTGCTGGTATGGGAAACGTACATGCAAAGCAATATGTAATTTGCAAAATATATAAATTAATACTATTAAATGTTCCTTTATTTTAGGTTGTTTGTACACAATTCATTTTTGGACCAAAACTTTTTAGTATTTGCTTCAATAATTACTGTTTTTTCATACTGATCATACATTGATTTGTACATCACCTGCATGTCTGAAACAGGAATTGCTCTCATTATGTGCTGGTAGAGGGTTTGCTGGTAGAGGGTGTGCTAGTAGAAGGTTCTTTTTCACGATGAAGTGCTTGATAAGTTGATGATTTTGCCTTTTTAAGCAGGCTGTCGGAGTATGATGATGTGTAGCACTTGGTTCCTCTGTTCTGCATAGCAAGCTTATGTGTCATAAGAGAACTTAATGTGTTGGTACTCATGTTAGATCGCTCCTTTGTTTTATTCTTATTCACCATTGAGAAAACCCGCTCACAGTCAGCATTACTATGAAAAATGGTGAGTATAGCAATCATCACTGATGATAAAAGTTTGTACTTTTTCTCTGATGTTGTAGAATTTTCAAGCTGTGAAATAAGATGCCACTGTTCATCTATTCTTTTATCTTTTTCATAAAGGATATCTGAATCAACTTGGTAATTGTTGAACTCAGATTCAAGATCATCCATGGATTCACTTGGAAATAGTTCAAATCGATTCAAAAATTATTCTACTGAGCTGAACTTGACCTCAACTCTTTTTGAGATGTTTACAACTTTAGCATGAAGAAGTAGGTCATCGTGAAATGGATAACGGCTTATCATGTACTTTGAGGATGCAATATAGAATTCTTTGATGCTTTTGTAAAATCCATCAACATCCAGCTTATCTTGATTTTCCTTTAAGAAGGTCTTACACGCATAGCCAACTTGGATATCTTCGTTACTTTTGTGAATCTCTCTGTAATGCAGGTTCAGTTTGGTGATATCACTAGCTTTCACAATTGCAGCTGGTTTAACAAATTTGGACAATAACTTGGCGAGCTGGTCTAGCAGGATGTCAAGTATGCAATGTATCTGCGGTTCATCTCTCTGTAAAATCTGTGATAAGAAATATACAGTACATTTATGTACAATTATCATACAGTGCATACCATATTCTGGACAAAATAAAAAGCTTTTACATCAAATCGATTTGTAAATTGTAATAATTTTTATTTCAACTCTTATTGAATACAATAAATAACAAAACACCAGTACTTACTATATTCAGCTAATCACTGTGTACAATGTGTGAAACAGGCAACACAAGTAAAATCAAAGTCAACACTGTGAATATATAATTATAATTTAGAATACTTGTATGACATCTTGATCAATATGAATAAAACAAACAAATCAAACAGCAAATTAAAATAATATGAAGGGGAAAATCATACAACTTGGAACAATCATGATTTATTATTGAAAATAAGTGATTGCACAAATAACAATAATAGCAAAAATGATCATCATGATAATCATTATTAAAAGGAAACACCACAACCGGTTATAAATGAGCTGTGATGAGTAAATTTTTCATTCATTTGGTTTTATTAAAAGCACTTTGTGACCCTCAGGTCAAATTACATGCAAATTTACAAATATAAAAAATATATGATAATATACAGAATACACATAAAAGGTTTACAAATATATAAATACTAAAACAAACAAGATATAGTTAATAGTCAATAAAAGACAGGGGCCATTATTGCACTTGATAATATTTACATGTAAAACAAACCAGAGCTAAATCATCTATTGCACTGTCGCCATCAAAGGGTGATGATTTATTCATTAAGTAAATTGATAAAATAGGGAATTGGACTGCACTGAAATCGCTTTGTTTTTGCTGGGAGTTTAGATAGCTTGTGTGAGTTGCGTAAATTGCGCCCATGACTCTCAAACCTTGTAGGAGGGATAAGGCACTTTGTCCGATCATTTTTAGGCAGCCCTTCAGCGAACCTACGGCAATGCTCCACCCTCCTATCCTGGAGAGAGTCAAGATTGCAAGCAGCGAGTGCATCATGGTAAGAATTATAATCACCACCCAGGATTATTCTGCAAGCTCTCTTCTGTATTGATTCAATGTCAGTTGATTCTTTAATTGAAATACTCGAATGCCAGACTGCATCAGCATATTCAAGAATCGGTCTCACGTAACCACTGTATACGACACAGAGTTCATCCTTATCAAAACCAAATTTCTTAAGGGATCTCAGCATATAGAGTCTCTTATTAGCCTTTTTAAGCATGTTGTTAACTTGCGAGTCCCACTTGAGATCGTTTTGAAGGTAAACACCAAGGACTTTTGCCTCTGTGACGTATGACAGTGGTTCTGTACCTATTCTTAAATCAGGGAGAGCAGGTTTATTTTGCTTGAAACATACCTGGAGGGCCTGACATTTGGTTGGGTTTAGCTTGAGCATATTCTCCTGGGACCATTTGCAAAAATCGTCAAGGTCGGTTTGCAAAGAGCTAGTGTGTGGTCCATCAGCATTTTCGGCAAATGTCAGGTCATCCACGTATTTCCAGCATCGTGATGAGGTATTATGGGCAGCGTCATTAATTAAAATCTGGAACCCAATTGGGCCAAGCTTAGTGCCCTGAGGGACCCCTGCCGTGAGTGAAATAAAATCAGAAAGAGTATTATTGTATCTAACACATTGTTGTCTGTCACAAAGAAAGTCACAAATCCAGGGAATGATGGACTCACGGACACCCAAGCGGATAAACTTGCTAGAGAAGTCCGTGAGAACCACTCTTCCCATGTTGTGACTTCCTTCAGCCCCTTGATGAAGATAATGGACCAAACTAACTAAATAGTGGGAAGTTGACACCCCTTTGACATTACCAAACTGCCTAATATCTATTTTATGCTCAATATCATTAAGGATCCAGTTTGTGATAAAACCTTCCGCAATCTTAGCAAAGATGGGTGTAAGCGAAACTGGCGTAAGTTTTTCTATGGAAGGTGGGTACTGCTTGGGAATTGGTACCACAATGGCCTGTTTCCACTGACTGGGGACCTTACCTTCAAGATAGGAGGCGTTAAGTATATCAGTAAGGGGAATACTCAGTTCGTATGCAAATTCCTTCACCAACCTAGGTGGAATATGGTCGGGACCCGCAGCTTTAGCTGATTTTAATTTCCTTAATTCAGCATAGACATCCCACGGATGTAAATTGGATTTGACTGTCAAACTATATGTAAGCAAATTATATGTAAGCAAATTAAATTCGATTTGACTGTCCAATTTGACTGTCAAACTAGACATAATTAATAACAGAATTATAATAGTAAACACAGTTGAAACTCTAAAATACAAGCTCTGATTGATAATACAAAAACCCTGATAACACAAAATGATTTTTAAGTCCCAACAGTCATAAGTTGGATAATACAAACGCCCAAGTCCTGATAAATTTTTGCGATCCCAAATAAAATAAATACAAAGAGGTTCCACCGTATCAGTAGCTGCTTGAAAAAAAACAAACAAACAAACAACAACAACAACAAAAAAACCCAATCTGATGAATTTTATTCATTATGGTAACCCAAAATAGGGAATTTATAATCAAAGAATACTTTGTTATAATAGAAAAATTCAAAAATCCAAATGATGTTGAAACATGCTGATGACCAACCTGGTTAGGATGTTCAAAGAAGGGCAGTGTCGTCTTCAAGAACAAGGCATATAGTTTGCAGTTAGGATCCATCAGACGCCTGTAGATAAGTGTAGGCTTGTGATCACACTTCTGTGCTGTATTGTTTGGTTTCTGGGCACCTTTACCATCATGGACTGTAGACTTTTTCAGCTGGGCATGTCTTTGACTCAGTTCCTTTTGCTTAAATAAATACTGATTGATGTCAAATTGCTTGACAGAAGAAGTAACTGTCTTGTTGGTGGACGATGTCATGCTGCTGGTGGCTGTTGGCTTGTTGGTAGTAGAAGTTTTTGATACGCTGGTTGCAGAAGTACTGACCATAGTGGTCGTAGATGATACAAGCTTGCTGGTAGTAGATTCTGACATACTGGGGACTGAACTAGGCTTGCTAGCAGTGGAAGTGCTGGTTGACGATCGAGGTTTGTTGGCTACAAAACTAGGCTTGGTGACTGATGAATGCTTGCTAGTAGATCTTGACTTGCTCGAAGAAGGGACAGTCTTGCTCTTTTTTATAATTTTTCCTGAAATATCATAAATAGACAAAAAATGCCTTACTGGTATCATGCATATGGGTTGTTTCTAACATTCAAAGTCCCTGACATGAAGGTTGCCAGATTAAGTTTTATTGAAATGGGTAGACCTCGATTCAGTTTGCAGTCAGAACTAATGGTCTAGCTTGCTTACATATAGTTAAAGAAATGAACCACAAGTTTTTAGCATTGATATTCATTGTAAAATATTTTTGTCAAAGCTGTTTTGGATTTTTTAAAAAAATGCTCTATAAGAGAAGATACAGGCTTTTGAAATATCACATTTCGTATATTTTTGTACATCAACATCATTTTCAAAATGGCTCTCCTGCCCTTACAGCATGAACTACATGATTAATATCGATACATATGATAGCCCATACAAAAGTTAATACCTGAAGATTTATGTAATTTCGGTGGACATCAATTTGTTATGCAAATGAGGCACTTAATTAGCATATTTACAGAGAGCGTTCTCAGACCTGTGGAACACATACCCCTAGATAATCTAAACCTGCTTTATGATCTACAACTATACATGTAAAAGAAGTACAAAATAGACTGAAAAAATGTCAACTGAAAGGTAAACATTTATTTACACACACAAGCTGTCAAGCACATATACCCAAATGAACATAAATTTTGCTTAATTTAATATTATTATTAATTATTGATAAATTTCCTTACCTGACGTGTCACTGGAAGGAGCTTTTCTTTTCGTCCCTGATGTCGATGCTGAGTTTGAGCACTTATGAGTTTGAACTTCAGTCTGAAAAAACTCGGTTAGGACATCCCAATTATCAAGAAGTCTTTCAACCGCTTTCAAAAATGACAACCAGCGGGTAGATACATGTTTCAATATTTTTCGTATCTCCAGTCCGTGTTCCTTTTGAAGATTAATAATCCCAAAGTGACGTAGTTGACTTTTGTCGATATAATACCATATATCTACGAGGAGGTCATCTACCTGATATTGCAAACACTTTCCGCCCTTCTGTGCTGCTAAATGCATAAGATGGCAAGGGCATCCCATGATATAGGTTTGAGGATTCTTTTTATTTATGAAAGTTGCTACACCCTTATGCACTCCTATCATCACCGACGCATTGTCCGTTGCAAAACTTAAACAGTTTGACCAGGGTATGGAACGGGACTTTAATTCGGAATCAAGAACATTAATAAAAGATCGGCCTGTGATCTCTTTCATTGTAAGCAATTCACAAACCATTTTCCCTGCTAGTGGGTCAAATGACTTCACAAGAATTGGATACAGTTTTATGTTGTCCATATCAGTGCTACCGTCGGTAGCGACACTGAATAGACCATGTTTCATGCGGGAAGAAATACTTTCAGAATCATTATCAGCTAGTGTTTGAATAATGTGTGACGTTTTAGTTCGGGCACAGCTATACTGACGAGCAATTTTAGAGTCCGGAAACATTTTTTTAAACACCGAACCAGCATGGTCACTAACACTCAGTGGTAAGCTGTGTTCCACAAGAAAGTCAATGAAAAAGACTTCTGCTCTGGTTACCTCATGATTATCCTTGGCGAAAAAATGGGTAATTAGTTTACACTTGCCACGATCCTCTTCAAATTTTGCATTACTCGTGTGTTTCGCCGTTTGAATATGCACTTGGATATCCCTCGATCCAGCATGACCAATGTTAAAATGACACCGACACTTTGTGCAAAATGCAAAGCTTGGTCCTTTATCGGACTCGGCAATAATGCCCTTAAATGTCTCTTTGTAAGATTCTCTAAATGTAGTATATCTTTTCTTTTTTTCTGGCGTCGTGTTTGAGCTGGATATGGAATCCATGATCAGCTGACAGTACATGTATACCTCCGATACGATGATATTACTCTCGCGAAAGCCCGACAAGCTTCAAAATTCTGCCCCGAAAAATAAGAGCTATTCTCATTCCCGTCTACTAAGAGGTCAACGTTCTGCATATACAAATGCACATAGACACGTGGCTTTCGCATTAACCATGATACAATGACGTCATGCTTCCTGCTATAGCAAGCCTTTTGGTCAAAAAGACAATAAACATAAGTTTAATTTCTCACAATTTTTTTTTTACTTAGCAAATATAAAATCGGGACAATCCCGATTTTTACGTTTTTTACACAAGGAAAACGGGACAATCCCGGGAAAATCGGGACAGTTGGCAAGCATGGAATGACTAGCCATCGTGAAATCATTAGTTGTATTTTATATTTATGAAAACAGTGGATCAAAGAAATTTGATATTGTTATTTTAGCTCATATTACACTTAATGTCAACTGTGTAATAGGAACAGGAAGGGTGCTCCATTATTTCTAGTAATCTTTAGTGAGGCCAAAAAAATAAATTGTTTGTTTGCCCGCCAGTGGGAATAATTAAAATTTTGGGTCAGTCGGTCGTTTGATCTTTTTTTTCTTTTTTTTACTCTTCACATATATTTTAAAGAATGATGTCACTTCATTGATTTTATCGGGAATACCAAGCAATGCAGGGCTTAATCAAAGATTGTGGGTCATTATTTAGCGGAAATATGCATTTTATACTGCTAAATGTGACTTTATACTGCTAATTTTTACATTTTCCATTGAAAATATTGAGTTTTCATATTTTAGGTGTTTGAAGAAAAAACAACAACTAAAATACCCGACCCAAATATTTGGCATTTTAAGGTCGGTCGCAGAGGGCAAACAAACAATTTTTTTTAGGCCTGATTGAACTGGGAAGTTCTTGTCAGTTGATTTGATTTTTGGATTGATGTACATGTACTCAGGGTAGACACCTGTTGTCTATAAACTTTTAGGCTGTTACAGTGGAACCTCGTTAACACAAAATCACTGGGGACAATGATTTTAGTTTGTGTTATCAGGATTTTTATGTTATCCAACTGAATTCACATAGACAATTCACACTTAGGACCAAACAACCATTTTGTGTTATCAGAGTTTTGTGTTAACAGATTTTGTGTTAACAAGGTTCCACTTTATATGTTTCTGAATGCAAAGTCCAGCTTGCATATATCTGCCCCAGCATAACCTCTCATTGGGACACACATTAGTAATATATGATATTTAAATAATCATATCATTTTTTGCTGGCACTTACAATTGTTGCTTTTACTTAGGCAAAACAAACATTTTCTCAGAAACCCGCGTGCATTGCTATGTGAAAATGAATTTAGCGCCTAGAGCTCGAGCTGGTCTTTCTCTCTTTTTTTT
>JXSR01S013002.1:181807-195964 GCA_000969725.1 Ophiothrix spiculata
AAAATTGACATTTTTGGTCAAAAACTGATATCATCATCATGTTCAGGGTAAAAATCAGCTTGTAAAAATGTATACTTTTATATGGTTTATGTAATTAGTTTGAGAGTTAGAGTACAAAAACAGTTCATGCTAGTTAAAGGTCTACCCCAGCCTTAATTGTGTTTCAAAAATGATTCCAAGGTCTTGGATCATTTGCTTATAAATGTATATCATGAGGTTTTTTCAGGACTAACTTGACTAACTTGTAGGATGTTTGTATGTCTGAATCTATGAGTTTGACATAGGAAAACTCATAGACTAGGAGTACCGACCCCCCCTGGTATTACCATAGTATAGGCCTAATTACATAGTTCTTTGTAAGTTTGATCACAATTTTCAAGAAATGTGGCTTCGCCCATAGTCTACAATGTAACTGTTGAATATGTTGGTCGATATAAATAGTGTTCTTGTGAATGCTGGTTATTGGAACAATTAGACTACTGTAAAAATGAAAAAGTAAAGCTAGGGAAATCAAAATCAAAGTAAGTTTAGGGGTTTAAATATTGTGTTTTTTAACTTTCTGTTTGGCCCGGGTCAGCAGCAAAGATACACATGGAATGGCCAGGGTTCAAAGGGTTAAATATTGTATCATTTTAGTGCAAAATTTTGAAAATTTTGAAAAATAAAATTCTATTGTTATACTTTTCAAAAATGTGGCGCAAAGTTGTTTAAATGTTGATTTTAGTAATTCTGTACAATATATGCTTTTTAAGATATTATAAGGTGTAGGCCTAATTAAGTCCTGGAATCCTGACTTAGTAACATAGAGTCAAGTCATGGTGCCAGGACTAAGGCCTAATTTTGATAATTTGTCAAATTTCTTACTAATTGGCTATCCTTTTATTGTTGAAAATGGACGTATGCCGTTTTGCAGGACAAGTCATAATTAGATTGAAAATATGACTTTTCGAGCCAAATATGGACATCATATGAGTGATATGACCACCACCATTGTAACAAATGTTGGCTCAACTACCTCTTACATAAAGGAATTAATGCCCTGCGGGGCAGGTTTGTTCTCACCCCGACCCGTCATTCCCGACAATTTTTTTCTTGACCCGCTAAAGATTTGGCTTGCCCCAACCGACCCGACCCGAAAGACCGGCAGTTTTTCATGATTTCCCCGTCAAGATGCATATTTTTCCTCGACCCTGAGTTACACCGAATTTGAAGTCTTTAAAATAGTGTTTAACTAGGATTATGACATTATAGACTCAGCGTTTAATTGCTGCCAAATTTTATTTTTACCCCGAACGACTTTGCGTTTCCCGGACCGAATGTAAACTTTCCCCGACCCGAGAAACATTTCCCTGACTCGGTCGACCCCAGTAATATATTTCCCGGACCGTACCGAACCCGAAAATAGCTAAAAACACATTGCCGACCCGGCTTCGATCCAGGAAAATTCAGGGTTTTGGGTTTCCCCGCAGGGCCTTAAAAGGAATGTGTGCCTGTGGTTACCTTATTTCTAACTAGGAATTATTCTCTCCGGCCAGTTAGTCTAATTCCAAGTTTAATCTAGGAAAGTAAACTTACTGTTTAGCTTTCATCTTCATGGGACAAAGACTTGATCACAACTGGCTTGGTCCGTTGCTTTTCCTGCAAAACTTGACTGTAGTCTCTTACACAAGCTTAGATGTTATCAATTATGAATAAAAAATGTGATAGTTAGGCCTATCCCGTCAAGTTTCACAGGAAAAACAACGGACCAAGCCAGTTGTGATCAAGTCTTCATCCTGTGAAGATGAAAGCTAAACAAACGGTAAGTTTACTTTCCTAGCATTAAATTTATCAAGATATATGTATGAACAATCATACAAATTAACCTATTTGATAAAATTACAATAATTTTAGTTCTATAGTCTATATTATTATTGTTTTGAGTAGACGGTGTTGAGGATTATGCAAATTTTAGTTTCTTGATAATGTGTTAAAATAAATTTGTTTGTACAATTTGTCCTACTTGTTTAGATTACTCGAGCACCATGACAACGTTCAGCTGGAGCTTACTGGGGAGGATTGCAACATTCCACAATGCCTGAAAGGGGCCAAGAAAGGCACCATACATCTGACTTCACAGAGGGTGAGTCACAGAGTCTTCATTTTAGGCCAAAGACAAAAAATGGTTTGTTTCAGAACGCGCATTGCTATGTGAAAATGAATTTAGCGCGGAGAGCTACGCGCTGGTCTTTCTCTCTTTTTTTTTTTATCGAGAGCGATCGACCGCTGTCCGGGTTGCTGTCATTTTATGTTTTATTTCAACTGTCAAGACTTCCCATAGTTAAAACGGAACACAATCTGCCTCCGTCTAGCTTTCTCCTTTGCAGTAAGCATGATTTATCGCGGAATGAGTTCAACATTTCTGCTGATTAGCCTGGCAATGTACTGGTGATAGATACTGGGATATTGTTCCTATATATTATTTATCGTGTTATGAGCAACATTTTGGGCAGTTAAACTTCATCTACTTAGGTTTTATAAGTGGGAGCGATTGGTGTGCTTTTGTAATATTTTTTCGCCCTCTTCCATCATTGCAAGGGGGCTTTTTTTATAAAAATAGGGGGCAATTCGCCCTTCGCCCTCTTGTATTTTGATGCCTGTCGCATTGTAAGGTATGTGAATTATGCATTAGAAAAATCGAAACATTTCTTAATGTTGCGTGGGGTCAAGAGGGTTTCGGTCTTACGATGGGTTGTCGTTGCATTTCAATGTTAGTGAAATTGACCCGCGAACACGAACCTCAAATCAAATCAAATCAAACTTTATTTCAATATCAAGAACACAAACATTCGATAAAAACACATCAAAAGGTGAAAAGAAAATGATATTGAGGACATCATCAAAGGGCCAAATAGATCTGGAGTGATGATAACCTAACTAAGTGTTGGAGGGCTCTAAATAATAAACGCTTAGGGCAATATCATGATTAGTCCCAGGCAACAACAAAATAGGTTTTTTTAGTAGGAAAATATGTGTGACAGAACCAAAATGCTTAAGCAGAAATTGCTCAAAATTTAAGTAGTCTTATACCTTGCCAATTAAGGTGTAAGCATATAAGCTATCTGCATTTGTTTAAAGGGGCATTGGACAAAATTTTGAAATTTTATTTGTGGATAATTTACACTTCATATTAGAAAATAACAGTCAGTTACCAGATATCAGGAAAATGTTGATCAAAACCTTCAGAAAATTCAAAAAAGTGAATGTCTCAAAAATCTCAAAATGCTTTGGGAAAAGTTTGGGATGATGCTGTACTTGTCCAATGCCCCTTTAAGTAATTCATATAATCATTTTCATATGGAAAACTCTAAACTTTCCAGGTATGTCAACATGTAGATTTGATAAGAAATAATTTGAAAACATAATGCACTATACAAATGACAATATAATGAACCCGCTCCCTCAAGTCAACATAAAAGTGGTAACCATGCGCATTCTAAATTTCGCGGAAAAGGAGTACATTTTTTCACTATAATCGCGGACCGTGAAAATCATAAAAAAAGGTCACATTTCACAGAATTGGTAAATCCGAAGAAACCCACAAGGGATTGAATTTATCCTTAAATGAGACTTTTTTATAATTTGTGAATGTAACATTAATAATGTATCTATTATTAATTATGAATCTATTCATCGATGAATGTAACATTTCTATGAAGACAATCTTGGAGCTGGCAGGAAAGATGTCACAAGATCTGGTAGAACAACAGACCTGAAAAGTAATATATATTTATGTTTTGTTCTCAATCATGTTAATATATTAAATTTTAAAGAGTCTTTGTCTGAAAATCTTGTATTTGAAATCCCTGAAATAGGGGGTATTTTTTATGCATATTTTGTCCTAGTTTTTGCCAAAAAAAGGGGGGGGGTAAAATCAATGAAAAATCTTTGAAAAGGGGGTTTAGAAAAAATGAAGAACTCGCATGGTTATCACTTTTTTGTGTTAACTTGGGGGACCGGGATAATGAATTATATCATGATTACAGTGATTTGAGCCGTGCAATAGTTTGTACTATTGCACGGTATGAAATAAACATGTGTGATATCATGATATAAAACAAATATTGAATGCCTATGCTCGTACAATAGTACAAAATATATCATTCGGTCAAATTTAGACTGATCCATTTCACTCGGCTACGCCTCGTGAAATAGAAAAGTCCAAATTTGACCTCATGATATATTTTGTACTATTGCACTCTCATGCATTAAATATTTGTATACTAATTAACAGACAACAACCTTTGGTTTTCTCATCTTGTAGGTGATATTTGTGGTGACTAAAAGTCCAGGTGATATGAAGTCCTTTTCAATGCCATTTTATTACATGAAGGAAGTGGAGGTGAAACAGCCCATATTTGGAGCCAACGGTCTGGGTGGAAAAATCCATGCACAACCCAATGGTAGGTGAATCAACCGTAGTGGGAACTCGTTATGTGAGTGCACGAAAGTCGTATGTGCAATGGCTGCCTTGAGTTATATCTATTTCACAAGAATGTGAAAATCTCTCAAAATTCCACTGTCTTATGTCAGTGATTCTTGAAATGGTTCTTTAGGTGATGGTGTCACCTGAAGAACCATTTCAAGAACCACTGACCCAAGACTGGAGATTATACAGTGTTCAATCCAAATTTATGACAAATGGCAGCTATTGCAGATACGACTTTGCACTCACATGACGAACTACTGTATAGGGTTTGATCATAAACTCTTTATACCTAGGGACTTCCAACTATCATAAATAACAAAGAGTTAATTGGTTTACCGATGTCTCAATCCTTGCCTCGATAATCCGTTTCACATGATTAATTTGCCTGTCTAAATTTCCCGCCAAGTTGGATTTGAACCACACAGAATACTTCCGGTAAACAAATGCCCATGCAAAGTCTATGACGAAATATTTGTAACGTGACCCCAAATATAATGACTAAGTTAGATATGTTCCGATTAACCGAATCATTCCAAATGTCAGTTTGCTAGTACTTTAGACAGGTTTACTTGTTCATGAAAACGGTGGTAAGTTTCAGTCAATTGGAAAATAATAAAATCAGCTGTTAAAATCTGTAACAAATTTACAAAAGAAACATACCTATAAATCACCCAACTGGTGTATTCATGGCGCAAATTTCATTTTTATTAAATTACCACGCTGTTGACCGATGAAACTATCCACCCAATTATAGGAGCTCAAAACACCCGTCATCTTTCTCGTCACAATCGGTTAAACAAATCAATGACATGATTGGCTCTTTTACGTGCAAGGATGAATATTGTACCGCGGCAAGGATTGGAACCACAGATTTACCATGTTGATAATCCCTTGCTGTAAAGAATCTATGGTTTGATGTAATGTCAAGCATGCTAATGTACCATTTATTATGTTTATGAATCAATATTACAGAAGCACTCTTTTCATCACAAAGAGCGTTATCTTAAGGGGCCTGTTAAGGCTTTTTTCATAAATGTTTTTTGCTCTGTAACTCAGCAACGGATAATTAGATTCAAATAAAAGTATACATTTCTAGAAGCAGACTTGCATACTGAACATGATGGTCAGGTCATTTTCGGACCAAAATGCGTAAATTTGGACCTAGGGTCCAAAAATCATGTTTTGGGCTCAAAATTTTACGGGAAAGCTAACTAAATTTTGCTTCGGTAAAAATGTTTACCAATTTAATTTTTAGAATCTAGAAAACAATATCTGGGATCGCTTTTCTCAAATTTTTGATTATTTTCTTAGTTTTTAAGATATCTCCAAAAATTGGTCAAAAAAATGTCAAAAATCCCACTCCTGACACCATTTTTGGCAAAAATTGCCACATTTTGACCTATTTTTGGCAATATTTCAAAAAATAAGATAAAAATCAAAAAATTGAGAAATGCGTTCCTAGATATTGCTTTCTAGATTCTAAAAAGTAAAATGGTTTAACATTTTACCAAAGCAAAATTTAGATAGCTTTCCCGTAAAATTTTGGGCCAAAAACATGATTTTTTGACCTTTTTTGGACCTTAGGGCAATAATTTCACATTTTGGTCCAAAAATAAGCTGACCATCATGTTCAGTATGCAAATCCGCTTCTAGAAATGTATACTTTGATTTGGGTTTAATTATCCGTCGCTGAGTTACAGTCCATAACCCATTTCTGAAAATGAAGGGTTGACAGGGCCCTTAATGGAGAATAACCCAAAAGTGTGCATCACCAATATTGAAAATTTGATTATATTTACACCACAGAATATACATGTAAATATCAGTAAACCCATGAAAATTTTTCATATCTGTACATAGAACCAATACAAATTGAAATGAATAATGGACACTTTCAAGTAGAGGCAGATGAATGTATGATAAGTCGTCATGTGAGTGCATGAAAGTCGTATCTGCAATGGCTGCCCTAAGTTATATTTATTTTATGCCTTGTAACAAGAATGTGAAAAATTCCTCAAAATTTCCCTGTCATATGACAGTTGGGTTATAGGTACTACATATGTGACCTGCTCCCATGAAACCCGGACAAAGTCGCCAGAGCACTTATACAGTTACAGCCCAATGAACATGCCACAATTCAATAGAAAACAAAGGAATTTTGAAGGGAAATATTGATGTTTCATGTGCAAAAGGTTGAACAATGTTGACAAGTGATACATCATTTTAAAGCTTGTAATTTCAGCATTTTTAATATGGACAAATCAGAAAAAATATTTTTCCCGACTTTGTTCGGGGTTTCGTTGGAGCAGGTCACATATGGCTAGGTTTTTTAAAAATACTACAATTTTCTGACTAATCAATTTATTTTCCATTTTTATACTAGGTGGCTGGGAAGGAAAAGCCAAATTCAGATTTGATTTCAACTCAGGAGGTGCAATAGAATTTGGTCAGAAATTGCTTAGAGTGGCGACAAAAGGTAAGATACACAAGTTTGTGTACAATGTGGATGAGGCAAAAAAAAAATTGATTGTTTGCCCTCCAGTGGAAAATTTCAAATTTTGGGTCGGTCGGTTGATCTTTTTTTTTTTTACTCTTCACATATATTTTAAAGAATGATGTCATTCCATGGATTTTATTGTGAATACCAAGTAATCCAGGGCTTAATCAAAGATTGTGGGCCATCATTTAGAGGAAATATGCATTTTATACTTCTAAATACTCCTTTTTACGTTTCCTATCGAAAACATATGTTCATATTTTTACATGTTTGAAGAAAAAAAAACTAAAATACCCGACCCAAATTTTTGGTATTTTAGGGTCGGTCGCGGAGGGCAAACAAACAATTTTTTCTAGGCCTGATTGAATTTGAGCTCTTATCAGAAGGAAGGGTGTAGCAAGGTTTAAAGTTTACGTAGTGATGATTTGGTGTCCATCCCCATAGAGGTGGCATCCAAGCCAACTTGTCTCTCCCACACTATACCAAATTGTCCATACCAGAAGTAAATTAGTCGATATTTCTCGAATCATTACAAAGTACCAAATCTTACTGAATTTTCAAATGAATTAATGTTCAAATATGTTTGTCAATGTGGTAGCAACAAAATTAGCCAAAAAAAATACCAAAATCATGAACGATTCAAGTACAGAAATATTAATACGCATTACGTAGTGACTTGATCTTAATCAATCCCAATCAATCATTATTAGTCTCTTACACAATACAAAACCACCAGTTCTCAATGTTGTAGAATAGACCTTTTCAAAACATGACTTTCTGAGAATTCCCGAAGCTGACTTTACACTTTTCGGCAATTGCCGAAGGAAAAAGTGACTCACTAACACAATAACCAGAATGTTACATCCACGTTCACGTTAACTGACTGCATACAAATTCGAACTTTAGCACTAACGAGTCACAGTGTGATTAAGCATCAGCCGATTTCAAATGGAAATTTCACTTATTGTGTCAGTGAGCGTGTGGTACCACCAGCCAAAAGTTGTTCAGAATTAGTGCATCTAATAATTTATGGGTTTGGTCAGGCCTGGAAAAAATGTAAATTTCCCGGTAACCAATAAATAAGACATCTATATTTCCCGCCATGAACGTCTGAAAAATGACATCAAATTGGCTAGATTTGGTGCATTTTCCTAGTATGAGAATGTCAATGGCAAAAGCTAACCACTGATCTGGTTGTTGCCAGGAAATTTCGAGTGCCGAAATGTCCTGGGGGAGTCTGAGGGGGGATGTGCCCCCCTCAGTTATGGAAAATTTTGAAAATTTGACCCTTAAATGATGTTTTTGCTCCTCCCGCTACAGGTATGTACATTTCCCTCCTTTTAATTTTTCCCCTTACTTTTCTTTTTAATACTTTTTTCTTCTTTTCTTTTCTTTTCTTTTTTTTGTGTGGCGGTGTTTGTGTGTGTAAGCTTTCAAATTTCCCGCGAGCCTCCCAAATTTCACGACCGCCAGACAGCCAAGTTACCCAGTTTTTCTAGGCGTGGTTCTGGTTCTATTTATTTTTCACTTTTATTGCACTGCAAAATGCGAGAGATTTTCAGAAAATTTTGTTGACAAAATCGTGCATACTAATGAGCTTGGCAGTGCTTGCACGTGATTGGTTGAAAAAATGGCCATGTGTTCGACGTGAAATGTAAATTTCCAAATGGATTTTGAAAAGGTCTATACTGTACAAGTAATGTGCTATGGATTTTGTAACAGAGTCTGAGTGCATAGTTTGCAGTGCCATTTTTGACCCACCCTTTTTAGTTTTAACCCTCCCTTTTATGAAAACACCCTTTATCCTGTAAAGTCAAAACCCACCCTTTGGCCATTTTAGATTTGATTGCACAGTACTAGCTAATTTGGAAGTCATGTCTGACCATTAATTTGTATTTCCTGCACAGAATGCATAGAGAGGAATTTGCATTTGATCAGAACTTAAAACCCAGTGAAGAACACACCCTTTATAATTCTGATCCACCCTTTTTACAAAACCACCCTTTATAATCATGGAATCAAGAAACCCACCCTTTTACCTACTTCCTTGATTTTGCAAACCCACCCTTTCTAAAGCGTGGGTTACCAACTATGGAGTACTTGTCGCATATTTCCAAGTTTTATAGAGTATAATATCAGGTGCAGCAGAACTGGGCTCACCTTTTCTGAGAAAGTCAAGAGAGGAAAGTATTCAATTGATGAGATTATTAAGTGGTGATCACAGGGAGAAGAAATATGGCCCAACAAATGTTGGCTTTTGTGCAATTTTACTATTTCCTGACTCTTTAATATGTTTTTCTCATGTTTTTGTCATATTTGATGATGAATTGATGTATTTGATAATATTGAAATCAAGCTGATTGATTTGTAATATGTTCTGTTTCGATCTCATTTCTAGCTCCAAAAGGACCACCCCCTGCACCAGGTCAGGCACAACCTGCCCTTCAAATTTACCAGACAGGTTTCTATCCTGCACCAATGCCTAATGGAACACCGTATGGATACCCAACAGCACCTCCAGCAGGTGGCTACCCTCCTGCACCAGGTGGATACCCACCAGCACCCAGTGGCTACCCACCAGCACCTGGAGGCTACCCACCACAACCACCCATGGCCCCACCAGCTGGATATAGTGGTACCCCAGACCCAGCATATCCCCCTCCTGCGTATTCAGAAGCTGTTGCAGGTGCTGGCTTTGCTCCCTCTGCTCCTCCCGCTACAGGTATGTAAATTTCTCTATGATTGAAATTCCAATTTTAGTCATTTTTTGATCTTGCAACTTTCATAGTGTTTAAGGGTATAAACAGATTTGAAAATTATTTAGAAGACACAATTTTGAAGCCATCTGATCAGGGACAGGCTAGTTAGGCTAACTGCTTTTCTTCTGTAGGAAAAGACACAAGGCTTTTACAGGAATTGGTATTACTCCTATTTTTCCATCTCAGCAGGTTTAGTGAGGGATACCATCAAAGCTCAACAAGCAGTTGACCACCTGGAACCAGTGGTTCTTGGTGGTTTCCATTTTTCAGAACAATAGCAAAGATCCGACGGTTGAGTATTAAAACGTTCCCTTTGACCTTTTTTTAACACTTCCAGGTTGCTGTCCTTTTAGGACAGTTTCTGATAATGTGAAATTGCCCATAGTCAGATTTAAAGTCTTCCTTTTTTTTTTTGGTCTTTAAATATTTATTCCCTCTGCTTGGACCTGGTGGGTGGAAAAACTCTTCCTTTTTTGATCTTGCAACTTTCATAGTGTGTAGGGTATAAAAAATTACTAGTCAGATTCTAATTTGAAAAGTATTTAGAAGACACAATTTTGAAGCCATCAGGGACAGGCAAGTTAGATTGCAGACTCTGCATGTTAAAGGACCACCTTATTTTTAGGGATGTAGGTCCAGAAAACTAAGACTAAACACTTGATCATCAAGATAATGAAAACAAAATCCAATGTTTAATTTCTTTTTGGCAGTTTACACAAAGCCTACCACAACAAAAATAGGACTCGAACCATCACAGAAAGTGCACCATATGAATTCTGCACCATGTGCCTGTAACACACACTTTGGTAATCCTTATAGGCCGTGCAACCACACCACGTCATTTGCATCCATCTATGGTAACCCTTATAGACACACTGTTTATACCATCACTTTTGCATCCATCTTTGACGACCCTTACAGAAAGGGTTTTTATACCAACACTCTTGAGACTATTTTTGGAAACCCTTACACCTATGCAGGTACATATTTGGCACTATTGTTTGTAACATTAATTTAATCATCAATACCTAGAATTGAATACACCAATGCGTAGAACATCCCAGCTCCACCATTTTGGTCCCCGTTTCGGTTAAAAAACTGCCCACTAAGTAAGGAAAGTATAATTCTTCCTTCTGTCGGAGACATACTCTTTATTGGTATATACATGTATAAAGAGCAGCACAAGACAGAAAGCATGGGTACAGGGTGATTTCCGGTGCCCCAGCAATGATAGGCTACCTGAGCGTTAAGCATGGACCTTTAAATTTTCAACTCCAACAAAGCACTCTATATGGTGACATAAACCTTTTAAAAATCTTTGGTACCATTAATTTGCTTATTTTGTCTAATTTGCAATAAATTCTCAGCTGTTTATTTCATTGTTTACTAGTGAAACATACATAATTATTTTGTTATGTCATTACAAGAAAACCCCAACCTCAGCGATTAAAATCTCCCCTTGTGTTGCCATGGAATTGCAATAGTATAAACACATATGTGACCGTCCACCGAAAACAGCAGTAAATGCCAGCTCTTGTCATTTTAACTTTTTTAATTATTTGCAAAGACCATGCTTTAAGGTTTAAAATGACACCTTAATGAACTTCACATGATTTCCAGAAGTCAAGTTATGGTCCGTCAAAGGTTGTCAGGGAGTAAAACGTATAACGAAATATGATTAAGCCCTATATTTTCTGTTGATCGTTTTAAAAATGTGCCAATTTATTTCATATTTCCTATCATTTTCTTGAAACGAAACTTTGCTGGTATTTTGAAGTAAGCACTAAAATTGTGAATCGGTCAAAAAATCAATTTCGACAAATTACGACCTTGACATGTATTTTCACCTGTAGCGCAAAATGAAGTTTCTGGCATTTACTGCTCATACGGGCTGGACAGTCACATATATGCTGTCAAGTTGTTTTAGTTAGTGAATGTACTTAGGTTGGTTGAGCAACTCCTATAAAAAAGATCTTATCT
The DNA here is from genome assembly GCA_000969725.1 of Ophiothrix spiculata. Lineage (NCBI taxonomy): Eukaryota > Metazoa > Echinodermata > Ophiuroidea > Amphilepidida > Ophiotrichidae > Ophiothrix > Ophiothrix spiculata. The sequence continues at coordinate 193,512 of JXSR01S013002.1, forward strand.
TATAATAGCATATTCAATTAGAAAGTACAAGATACAATTGCAAAATAAACTTGCAATGTACATATTTTTCAGCATGATCTATTTTTTACCCCCTTGGGAGGAAAATGCAGTATTTTAGTTTCTGCACAAATTGATCTAGAAAATTGGAAAATGTTTATCTCGGTAGGCTATTTAGGCTATTTTTGGCTAAAAATTCAGCTCACTATGCTCTCAAAATTCAAGTTTCAAAGGTCCATTTTTGCAAAAAATCACTTTGGGGCAATATCTGTTTTAGTTTGCATTTACTTCTAAAAATAAACAATGACAATTCATACACTCCCGCTCAAAAGTATTTCCGCTTAAAATTTTTATTCAGCCATATCTCAAAAGGCGTTTATTTGATTTTCATCATTTTTTGACCGAGTCTGTATTGTATAATTATCGAATTAACTAATATGTAATTGCATTCATTACATTTGAAAAATATGACGTATAATGCACACTACTACTTTTGTTTGAACATAAAAAAACTGAGTTTATATACATTTCTGCGCATTTGTTATAAACTTACAACCTGAAAATATTCTAACCGTTTACAAGGTAATAATGAGTTCATGAAAAATTGATTCTACATATTAATGAGATTTGAACTTATGATGTATTTGTAGAGGGGAGCGTGGCCGAGTGGTTAGAGCACAGGTCTCGTATCACAGAGATTGTGGGTTTGAGCCCCGGGCCAGGCGGTTTTCGTCTCCTTGTTTCCTTGGGCAAGAAACTTTACTCTACTTGCTCCGTGGTCGGACAGTCATGTAAAGCCGTGGGTCCCCTGTGCGAATGCTCCTTCATGGGGCGCTGCATGCATACAGTGTAAACCTGGTGAGTCAATATGGCCCATGAAATAAGCCATTTCTATAGCAATGGATGATTAAATATTAAAACAAACATCGATTTATTCATATTAAATTGATAAGTTATCTGTGAATCTTTGATGATTTTAGGTCGTTAATTATAAAAAAAATGAGGTTTCTGAAAATTTTTAATTATGCGGAAATACTTTCGAACAGAAGTGTAGTATTGAGGCTGTGGATGTTTTATTTTCACACAATGCATCAGGAATACTTGGTATATTGCTAACTGGCTTGTCACTGTATTGCAAATTGCATGAACATTGCTACTGATGAGCAACAATCTTTGAATGGCCATACTTTTGTTGCTCAGGCGACGAAAAAACACACCCTTTTTAACGGATGGGCGGACCTTCCCAAGTAGGGTCAGTCGATTTTTTTTTTTTTTGAAATGGGAGTTCTTTGTTTGTTTGCTTGTTTTTGATCGGATTGAACCAGAAAACACGGGTTTTTTGCCTAGAAGAACCCAAAAACTGATTTATTTTTTTTCAAATTGAAAATTTAGGGTTGGTCGGGCCCGTAAAACAGGTTGTTGTTTTTTTCGTCGCCTTACTGCTGCTTTCTTTTACTCTGTTATTCCACCAAGGTGGTTTCAAATGGAGTTAGCCTTGGCGACCAAAGACATCCCCTCACCCGAGAGACATTTGCTCACAATATTTGCTCTGACATATTCTCTAAAATGGAGAGAAAATGTTGCTTTTCGTATTGGTTAAATCATTGTTAGCATTATTTAGATTGATGGTGTAACATCGATTGAACTAATATTCACGCGTTGTAAGTGTCCATACTTCTCTTTTTGACCGAATAAGTCCGAGCCAATATGGCAAGTGAATGTCTCTTATATGAGCAAATGTCTTTGGACGTCAAGCCTTGACACCTAAGGGGCGCACCATTAGATTTCCAGAGGGGGGGGGGAGAAGTTTTTTGGAAAAAAAAATCCCCTTCCACAGGCAGAAGAAAAAAAATTCCCCCTGAACATGGAAAAGGCAGAAAAACAGTAATTTCCAGGGAAAACATCGCTCCCAAATGGGGCGCAAAAAAAAAATCAACCCCAAACCCAACTTCCTGCTCCCCCCTGGAAATCTTATGGTGCGTCCCTAATATGAGAGCTTTCTTGACCAGCAAAGAACACACATATTGCCACTGAGCATTGCACCAGACATCAATTATAATACTGCAGATCGAGTGAGGACTTTGAATGGCCATGATGTTGTCACTTTACTGCTCCTAACCTAAAAAAGCTGCTTAAGCCCATGATATACTAGCAAGACGGAGCTAGCGTCTAGCTAGATGCTAACGGGGAGGCTAAAGTTTGAATTATTTTAACTTGCTAGCGTCTTATAAGCCATTAAAATCAAACCACACTCTAGCTGCGTCTTGCAAGTATATCATGGGCTTAAAAAAGCTGTTGATTTGTACATTATTTACTTATTATTATTGCTCTGTTTTGTTTCAATAGATCCCAGATATATCCAGCATCCTGGAGGCAATGCATACTATAACCCTAGTGCCCCACAACAAGCATACATTCCACAAGCACCTCCACAGGTAAGAATTGATTTATTCTTT
>JXSR01S013003.1:34610-46816 GCA_000969725.1 Ophiothrix spiculata
TATGTAGCAATTGATGATGACGCAAATTCTTTTAAATTCAAAAAGGCAATAAATGCTACGACCTGACTACTTGTAGCCGGCCACTCATTCAGTAAGGACAGATTTTGTCTAAACTCTGAAAACCTGGCTAATGCCGTCTCGTATGTCTTTCTAGTATTGTTGGAGATTGAAGCATCTAGAATATCATGTGTTCTTGAAATCAAAGATTCCATAAGAAACTGGGTACTGGGAGCCCTTCTTTGGCTGCTGTCGGTGCTAACATTCTGAAGCGGTGAACCTGGAAACGTGATAACGCATCAGCAATGTTATTGTCAATGCCTTTTATATGCATTGCTGAAAAGCCTACATTGTACTTTAAACCTAGCAGCATGAAATAACGCAAAAGCTTCATAATGTGTGGACACTTTGAAGACTTTTTGTTCATTATTTCAACTACACTTTGATTATCTGACCTAAATATTATTCGTTTCCCCTGAAGTTGGTGACCCCACAGAACTAGAGCTGCTACTATGGGGAAAAATTCTAACCACGCAATAGAATGTTCTAAGGATTTTACTGTTTCTGGCCATTTACCCTGAAACCACATCCCCTTGAAATAGCCTCCGAAACCTATGCCGCTAGCATCTGTGTACAATTGTAATTCCTCGGCTAATACTTTAAACTGGTCCGGGAAGATGGATACCCCATTGTATTCCCTTAGGAACAGCAACCACATATTGAGATCGCTCTTAACCCCTACAGTTAGCCTGATCTTATGCCAAGGCCTCTTAACTCCACACGTCATGTCTATCAGACGTCTTATGAAAGGCCTACCAGGAGCAATTGCCTTGCACACAAAAGATAACGAACCAATCAATGACTGCATCTCTTTCAATGATAATTTACTTGATTTTAAGGCATTCTCAATCTTTTGCATTAAGGCTTGAACCTTTTTGTGTGGTACCGACACTACTTGTTTAACTGAATCAATCTTAAGGCCTAAATAGACTATTTCGGTTGTTGGGCCTTCTGACTTTTCTTTTGCCAAGGGAACACCTAATTCCGCACAAAGTTTTTCAAATTTTTTAATCACCTGACGGCATGAGTGACCACCGTCATCGCCCGAAGAGCAGAGTAAATAATCATCAGCGAAATGAACGATACTATCTGTGTTTGTGGCTAATTTGGCTGCCTATTCTAAAAATAAGAGAACAAGATGCCCCCATGGGCAAGGCTTTATCCACATAGTAATCCCCCCCCCCAATTTTATTCCAAGTAAGCTGAAATCTGAAGGATGTATTGGAAGCAGTCTAAAGGCCGATTCTATATCCACTTTTGCCATCATAGCCCCTTTACCAGTTTTGACAACGCACTTAATTGCATCATCAAAACTGGAGTATTGTACAGTACAATAATCCCTATCAATACCGTCGTTTATTGACTCCCCTTCTGGGTATGAAAAATGATGAATCATGCGGAATTTGCCTTGTTCTGCTTTGGGGACTAAACCAACAGGTGAAACTATTAGATTTTTAATTGGTTTCTGTGCGAATGGACCCGCAATCCTGCCTAGTTTAACCTCTTTGTTAATCTTTTCCAAAGCTTTTTCTTCCATTTCAATTGCTGATTTTAAATTAGGTGAATCCCTTGGTGTACGATTACCCATGTAGCCCAATTTGAACCCCCTTGTGAAGCCATTCTTAAGTAATTCAGCTGTTTTTCTATTTGGATACTGGTCTAATAGGTCTATAAGATTTTCCAAGTTGATTGGTGAAGGGTACTTGCAGCATAAGCATGAAGTAATGCTGCACATCACACATTTGTTGTCATTATTGGGTTGCTCCCCCTTGTTTACAGGTTTTTGCCCCATGTCCTGGTTTGCCGCAAGATGAGCACTTGTGCAAATATTTGCATTGCGCTCTTGCACAGCTCCCTTTGTTAAACGCAAAGCATTCTTTTGATTGTCTAACTTTCCTCCACAGTGGCGTTTGCCTGTTTGAGTTGGATGACACCTTTTGCGCACGAAAGGGAGTGGTATATTGTTTACTTGACACCTTGGAAAGACTATGTGCAAAGGACTGGTTAACACCTGAAGATGACACATAAAGGGCCCAAAGTTCCCCATCTATTGTTGCCCAAGATCTCTCAGGTGTACGCTGTTGCCTCATTCTAAATTGGTAATCATATTCGCGCCACCCCCAACCCATGTGACGAGAGGCAGCTGTCCGTACGATATGACCATATTTCAGTAACTCTTGGGTTCTGTTTGGATGCGCTTGCAAGTAGACAGCCGCATATATAAAAAATGCGGAGGTCCAAGCATTAATGGACACTATCTGTCTCGTTGGGGTATTATTCTTACAAATAAGTGAGCCTTCTTTATTCAAACACAGGGCATATTCATCCTTTTCTTGATCCAACCCCCGAGACTCCCCTTTTTCAAGAATAGTGCCAAATTCTACAAATTCTCCCTTGACAATTTTTAACTTCAGAGCTGGTGGCAACCCATCGCCTAAGCCACTGCAAACTGATGAAAGCTGATGAGTATTCATCATCGGTGTCCCTACATTTGAAGTATTCAGTGCAAGATTGTGTATTGTATTAATTGAACCTGAGCTAGTACCCGCATTAAAAGCAAACGGGACCCCCAAACCTGACCCGAAGGGATTTCCTATTGAGCCAGTATTCGTCCCACTTGAACCCACATTATTACTGGTTCCCGCATTCAATGAAAATGGGACCCCCCCTGACACAAAGGAATTTCCAATTGCGCCCGTATTGGCCCCACTTGAACCGAAAATATTACTGCTTCCCGCATTCATTGAGAATGGAACACCCCCTGACATGTAGGGATTTCCAATCATGCCAGTACTACTACTACCACTAGCCCCATTTGAGCCTAAATTATTGCTGTAACCTATATTCGATGAAGATGGTACCCCCCCTGACATAAAGGGATTTCCAATTGTTCCAGTACTATTACCCATACTTGAACTCAAATTGTTGCTGTTTCCCATACATACATTTAGTGAAAGGGGAACCCCACCTGACATAAAGGGATTTCCAATTAAGCCAGTGTTTGTCCCACTAGTACCCACATTTTGGCTAGTATTTGATATCATATAAGGGTGACCCGATACAGCGGTGGTAAAAGTATTGTTTACCCCCGCGGCATTGTTAATTACGCCTGTGCATGTATTTGGTACCGGTACTGTGTTAGAACTTAAACTAGAACATGTAGAAGTTGAAGAAGCAATTAGATTTTGAATATTTTCTCGGCTATGCAATACCGGTCTAGTAATCGTATTCACAGACCCACTAACATTATTTCGTACTTCTACCGACTCACCGGGTGATGTATTCGCCCCACTCCGTTGTTGCACTGGTCGTTCACAAGAAACTTCCGCCGCATTCCTCCTCCCATTGCCTGTATCACTCGTACTCGCCACTGACGGTCCGCCATTTTGATTGTTATCATTATTACTCCGCTCGGTTTGGTTGACCTGTTCTGCTCTTCGTTCTGCTGGGTTGGCTTGAGTCACTGTTGATACTGGGTTGCCGGTTTCTTGTCCCTGCTGTAGAATGCTGCGTAGCTCATTCGATTGGCGTCTCGTTCTCGCAACCGACGTAAATGGTGAAAAACTCGGTGATTTTGAGCCCGGATGCTGTGCTGTGCGCCTCACCGTGGTTAGGTTAGGGTTTCTTCCGCCCCTCTTTCCCCTTGTCGTTCCTCTACTCCGACCCATTTCGAGAAATACTGCGTAACAAAATTAGGTGTCAACTTCCAACCCGAGAGATTCAAGATTTTGAAGATGAAACCAGTCCAAGAATTATAAATTATTTCCACTTGCCGATGAACAAACAGCAAATAGTTTTGACTGTCTTTATATCCACAGAATTCCAGGCTCGAAAGTATTTTATCTTGATGAAATTTTAATTTGAGTGCAGAGTACCGTCTCACGACCGTACTCGACAAAATGCAACTATGAAATGCTGATTTTCCCGGGAGACACGGGCCATATTCAGGAAATCGATGCCAATCGATCCTCAAAAATTCGATCTGATTGGCCTTTCCTACAAAGGAACGATTAGACCCGTAGCTAAGGTAAACAAACCTTAGCAACATCCCATTGGTCTTTATTTGCGTAGTCAAAAAAGTTTATGATGAATCACAAACTCAATTACAATGTTTGAGTTGGGCCAAATTGCTGAGATGAACACTCTTAACTAGAGAATATATATTAGTACAGGCCATCCCAATCAATTTATAACAAAACTGCTAAGCTCATCTTCTCTGCTTCAAACTTTGATAGCCTGGCTCCATTACTTGACTCTCTGCATTGGCTCCCAATTTGTGAACGAATCTGTTTCAAACTCTGTGTCTGTGTGTATAAAGCTATAAATGGTCCGGCTTAACAATACCTGTCTCACATGATAAAAATCAAAGGTATGCCATCACATGGACCAATTAGTCGCTCATCTGCAGATCCAACTCATCTTGTTGTACCATCTACCAAAAAATGTGTTTGGGACAAATCCTTTGCCTTCTCTCTGGAATAGTATTCCTCATCAAGTGTGTGAGTCTATCAACATTGATAGTTTCAAGACATTTTTATATCCTCAGTAACTTTCATGCTATATTTTGTATATTTTGTGTGCATGTGTTGTGATCTCATTGGAATTGGTGCTACATAAATTTTGCCTGTTATGTTATGTTACCTCTGCTATAATGAGATATGTGTCATTTTCTTTAATCCCCTTCATGATTTTCTTTTCTTTCCAGCCCCTGAAGGAGATCAGGAGAGTGAAGATGTCCTTATAGAATGGTTCAAACTAGTCAATGACAGGAATAAATTAATCAGGAAAGAAGGAGAATTTATCGCACAGTAAGTAGGATCACCGACATTCATGTCAGAATTTCTTCAGTGAAGAAAGAGAGTTAATTAATCTTCGTCAGTTAATTTATCCTTATTACAACAAACAAAAATTTTAATGATTCCATTCATCTTTTTTAATTTCAAAAAGCAAGTTCCATAGTGAGGGGAAACTGCAAATGCTCATAGGAGTGTGAATGTTATTTTGCCAAAAGTTTTTGAACAAGCCTAGAAAAAAATATCCAGCAAAATCTTCAAAAATTAGGAATCATCTAAACCGATAGTTCTATGGCTAACTGCCGATACGTCTGTCCATATGATAGCTGCCTGACATGTTCTGTTTCGCAGCGCTTAGGCCTATATAAATGTCAAAATGTATTAATTGGTGATAATAAATATAATTATGTCGATAAAAAAAAATGTATGAGGGGGTATCAAAAAGTTTTAAAGATCACCAAGAAGAAATACAGCTAGTAACATAATTTGATTATGTGACTCTTAAGTCATCGTTACATAGCCACTGTGCAAAGTAACACATTTCTCCCTCTCAAAACTGCCTGTCCACAGACGGACTTTGTAGAGGTCCTCTTGTAGCCAAAAAAGCCACATTGTGTTTCACTAAAAATCAGCATTTTCAGGTCAGCCATGCTTTATTACGGCATAGTGACGTCATTTATCGACCGATTCCCATAATTTTGGTATCAGTGGAAAGAGGAGATCCTAACCTATACTATTGTTGCAAATGTTTAAACTTTGGGCTTGTCATTACAGAATTACTGGGCTGTAACTCTTCAAAAGCAGGCATTTAATCATGTTGCGTTTCTTTGATTTCTCCATTTCTATCATCTTGATAGCGGAGGCAGGTTGTTGACATCTATAGACACCTGTATAGAAAGTATAAACGCCATTGATATCATTTTTTCCACCATATTGTACACAAGGACCAGTGACCATTCTGACAAAAGTTAATTGACATAGCTTCTTTCCTTCTGGGTGATCTATAAAACTTTTTGATACCCCCTCATATTTTATGATGCATCTTTTATTTTGTAGTTTAAATGCACAACACAGTAACTGAATACATTAAACATCCGCGAACCCCTCATCAGGTTGATACATTCAATATCATTATGATCATTAAAAAATGTTGTAATAGTTCTGTCATTAATGAACGACCAATGATCCTGACATTAACTGAGACATTCCTATCTCAATGCATCATAACTTTATTGATCTGCATTGAGAAATGTCTTACCCTTAAAGTTGAATCTGCTTGCATTAATTTATTGCTTATTATGGTTGTTGGATTTTATTCATGAACGCATACTCAGAGTCTTGTGCATGTGAACTAAACAACCTTGGAAATGTGTTTATTTGTTCGTGTCATGATGCAGAGACCACTGCGTATTTGGTGTTCACGAATTAACTCCAACAACTATAGTTTTTGTCATTTTTTGCCTATTTTTGACAATATTTCAAAAGGTAAGTCAAAAATCAAAAATTTGAGAAATGCAATCCTAAACATGTGTTTCTAGATTCTAAAAAATGTAAGAGGTCCAACTTTTATTTTTGCAAAATTTAGTTGTTTACAAATATATTGGGCCAAAAACAAGGGTTCAAAATCATACATTTTTGTCCAAAACTGACCTAACCATCATCTTCTTCATGCAAATCCACATCTCGAAATGTATACTTTTATATGGATTTAATTATCGGTTGTTGAATTACAAAAGCATGATATGATTCTGAAAATAAGAGGTTGGCTGTACCCTTAAAGGAGCCCTGTCCAATTGAGTCAGCATTTTTTAAAACTTTCTGAGATTTTGGAACCAAAACATTCCTCATATTTGTCTCATCACCTATGTAAAAATTTAACAACTGAAGCGTGTCACATTTTGGAGATATAAGTGAGAATGTGTTAGATTATGGTAACAATAATTTTATTTACACAGTTAAGTATAGTTAAGTTAAGTGGAAAATACAAAATTGCTCATAAAATCAAAACGGTTGTTCCGATTTAACTGAAATTTGAAATTGAAGCATCTCAAGTGGCGATTTTTCATATGACAGTGAACACTAAAATTTGAAAAATCGGACCATGTACCTTTAACATAATGTTTTACTTCTATAGACTCCAGATGCAAGAGCTAGAAGTCCAGCATGCAGACATTGAATATGAACTCCGCTGCTTAATGAACAAGCCAGAGCACGAGAGAATAGATGCGGATCAGGAGAAGGAAGAGAAGCTTCTGGAGATGTTGGTGGAGATTGTAACAAGACGTAGCTCGGTAATTGATAGGCTAGATGCTGATAGAATTCGGGAGGAGGAGGAGGATGAGAATATCAGACAGATGATGGCCGAGAGTGGTAAGTGTCCTAACATACAGGGCAGAAGATGAATGAATGGGTAGAAGCAAAATGGCTTCTGTATCCAGACCAAGGAATGGAAAGAGTGGGATCGGTACTCGCGGCCATTTTGTTTTCACCACCTTGTAAATCCTATGGGACGGCAGCCATCTTGGATTGTCGCTCATGGAGGGTGAGTTATTGTACCTCCGGCATTTTACGGCTCACTTCGAGAGTCTTTGCAAAGGATTAGCGGGAAAATTGGCGTACTTTGATCAGAGTAAGTTGCAATACACGCTACTTGAAACGCAGACACTGTTTGCGCGTGAAACAAAATGCACAAGCTGTATATGCGTCAAGTGAAGATTTACACAATCTGCGCCTGTACATCAGGCCAAACTCCGAATATATCCCGAGGTATAATAACTCTGCTCCTTGAGCAACACAAGATGGCGGCGTATATCCTGATTCCCTTATAAAAATTCCTTGATCCAGATAATAAGTTGTTGGGTTTTGAGTCTGTTGTCATCTGTCCATGTGTAGCTGCAAAAAGCAGCATCATATAGTAGCCAAACAATGGTGTAGATTGTGTAGACCCTTTTGCTTTGACAAAGCAAATTTTGACGCAATCTCCGCTGCTGCAGGTATATTATGGGCATACGAGGCATGTTGTCTTTAAAAAAAAATGGGTTGGTAACCACTGGTCTTTCTACATGCAACAATGTCTGATTTTGAAACAATGTCACTTGGTAAAATTGACAGGGACTCAAAACTACTTTGATATTGTGATGATTATTAATATACCAGTAACACTGAGTTATTTTGTAATTGTTTTATAACCTTTCACAGAATGATATTCTGTTTATGCTTCTGTTCAAGAGAGCAACTTTGTTGAAAATCATTTAACAAATTATGCATACTACGTTGCGTACATTGCCAAAAGTGATTATCACATGTTGATTCCTTATCTGCATCATTTAATTTCAGTAATATGATCATGAAATACCAATTTGTAGTTTTACACTAACAAACACAACAGTGGAAAATATAATTAACAGTTTAACTTAAAATCACTGATTTTTTATTTCCATTGAGATGGCCTCATAAACAGAAGTCTAATCATGTAAATAGATGTAGCATGTACATTTATAAAGTTATTTAATATTTAGTATTGTACTTTTAAGTCTCGATGTGTACCTTGATATTTTCTTTATAGTTACACTTTAATTAGTTTTAGCCTATTTTGTATATACTTTATTCACCCTCCAGTACAATACACATATTGTTATTATTTGATACACATAAAGCTGAATTCATACTCGTGACGCATTGCGTTTTGAAACGCACGGAGCATGTGTACATTGTAGTTTTGAGCTGAAAAATTAATTGCGCACATGGTCTGTGTGTTTCAAAACACAATGCGTCACGAGTATGAATTCAGCCTTAGTGTGATTTCAGATATGATTTGTTGAGATCAATTTGTCAAAAGCAGTTACAAATGACCAATATATCATGTCGGTACCAAACATAAACAACACATTTTGAGTGACTTAAAGGAGCATGGTCCGAGTGCTTTAACTTTTTTTCAAACTTTTTGAGATTTTGGTACCAAAATTTTGCTCAAATTTTTCTCAAAACTATGTTAAATATCATGCCTGAGTTATGTTCCATTTTTGAGATACATAATTATGAAAATGTGTCTATTTATGGTAACCATAATTAATTTTACACAGTAACGTATAGGCAGCTCTGAAATACAAAATGGCCCATAAAATCAAATTGGTTTGACCGATTCAGCTGAAATTGGAAACTACGATGTCTTGAATGGTCGTCTTTCATATGACATTTAAAACTAAATTTTGAAAAATCGGACATCAATTGTACGATGTGTATTCTAATTGGCTGAACATAATCAAGTCGTCATTAAATGATTAAGTAAATTTATTTGTGCTGACAGATAAGTAATGCTTTGCAAATTATGATCCAATTTTAACATTTTGTTATGATGATGATGTATGAACAAGGTTCTTATGTTTGTTTCTGTTTGTGATTGCTTGATGAATGGGAACTCGTACTCAGAGTGCCTTCAGCCATCCTACCTTTGGGCAGAGCAAATAATTACATACGGAAACATATCAATATGTGTATTGACGTGCCTTGATATTTTTTGTTTATTCAGTTACTTGTAAGATATCTTATTGTAGTCCAGTTTTAGTGTCTGATATGCTTATGGACAAACTTATATACTTCCATAAACTTATATACAAAGTTATATACTCCAAATTCCCTCTTGCCAGTGTTTCTAGTGAATCATGAGCAGATTTGATTAGCTTTTATTTATCCAATAAAATGTTGTATGGCAGTTGAAAACAGGTAATTGGGTTATGGAGAATATAGACAGAGAATTACAGGGGAATGATTCTTTAGGATTTTTTGTGTATATTTCAGAATTTTTTTATTCAATTTCTGCAATTTTGTTTGTTTTCAGCCCGATCAGGGTCATTCTAGAGCAATTTACGCTGGGGTTTTTTCAGGATTTTTCTCAGCAGCCGGGATTTTTTCTAAAAGGCCAATCACACCCCTGGAATTATTTCATTGTTGTCTATGACAGATCAATTTATAAGAAATATAGAAAAAAGAAACTTTTGTAAAAATACAAATGTATTTCGTGAGCGGCCTGAATTAAATAAGTCACACAAATATAATGAGATAATATTAGTTACCCCCTGCTTGTTCACAAATACGGGCAAATATATAGGGTCTGGGAATGGAATATGGCACCAGACCCTAGATATTTCCCGTATTTCGTTAGAACAAGCAGGGGGCAATGATTTTATCCTTTTAAGTGTACATGAATTCTGTATTTTCGTTGATAAACTTACTATCAAAAACGAAATTTTAATCAAAAAAGCTTTATAAACAAAGCATGGAAAGCCCCACGGCACAGCAATGCCGCGCGCTGGTTGGATGTGCGCGTATTGATCTACGCGTGTACGCTTGCATCACGACCAATGCGTGAACGCTGTAATACACTCTTACGCAGCAACTTTAATGACGCACGAACACATTTTTAGTTCATTTGATAGTGAGCAATGTAGCGTTTGTGTATGAGTCACGGAATACGGGATATATTCAGGGTTTGGCTTATTTTTATTTTGGAAAAACATGAATACAGGTTTTGTTTAAAGTATGTTTGACCAATGAGATTACAGAATTCATGTACACTGAAGGATAATGGCATTTATTCACTTGTTAAACTGCTCTTATGTCATCATTAGGTTTGTTGACATCTCGTTAGCATGTATGGAACCTATATAAGAAACGATTTCCAACACCAGTTTTTTTGATTATGTCAAAATAATATAAGTATTAATTTTAATTTGCAGTCTTTGTTTTGCTGAAAAAGAAAAAAAAATAGTAGTGTGCTGCTGTCAAGTTTTCAGTTTGTGCATTTTAATTTATCTTTGTGGCATATAGCAATGGCAACCATTTAGAATAGTAAATTGTATCCATAATTTAAATAATATACTTATTTTTGAGATGTACATGAAATAATTTCAAAGCTTCAGTTGCTTAGTTTGTAAATACCAATCATGTGCTATAATATGGATATGTTTTTCTTGTTTCTAGGATTATCTGTTCCCTTTGTTCCTATAGCACGCCATTATTCCTTCTGATCACGGTAAACGCAACCCCACGATGCATGACCCTGGTCCTTGCATACATAATGCTATATTGCAACCATTTGAAAATGTGCTTGATGAACTTGACCCCTGAATCCTAGTGTATCTGAGTTTTTGAAATTTATGATTATGCAGTTTAACTTGAGACTTAAACACAAAAAGTTTTTATGCTCATATTTACAGTTGATCCAGCTTTAGATTCTGCATGATTTCATCCTTGAGATTCCAAAATAGATCTCATATGTCAACAATTTTGTGTTGATTTCACAAGCTTATTTTGATAATTATGAATTAAACCTATTTTTTAAGATGCATGAATACACCCTCCAATCTAGACTTTTTCACCTCATGAATGCATGGACACGTCTGCACTTTAAGGGGTTTTCTCTGAGATGCAGTTGCTTACGACTGCGGGATAACGATTTTTTTCATAAATAGTAAGAAATCAAAAAAATGTTTGCATCCGTTTTGCGTGCTCAAATCTCAATGCACACTGAACGCATGCTTTACTAACGCGTTTGGTAAATCACGCGCCGCCTAGCTGCATAATATATGCGCGGGAAATATGCAGACGCAGATGTGCCTTCAAAGTAATCAAATTTTATCCAAAAAATGCCAGTTTTGGTCGTTTTTCTTGAAAACTTACACGGTGACCATATTTTTTTATTTCAGTATTTTGAAGAGCGCAAAAAGTGCTTTAACATATGTAAAAATTAAAAAAATAAATGGAGGATTTACTATTTTACAAGCACATAATGATCAACATTTTGGAGTTTTCCCTATACTTTGTATGGTTAATCGGGTGACTTTTTGGGAAAATGTGTACTTTTTGAAATGCCTGTATCTCAAAAACGAGCATGGTGACCTATATTTTTTATTTTAGAATCATTATCAGCACAAATAAATCTACCAAATACTAAATTTTTAAGAAAATAAATGGAGTATTTGCATCTCAGAGAAAACCCCTTAAATACCCCTTTCTTATTTAGCATGATGCTACCCAGTTAGACATTGCTTGGAGTTTGTCAAGAGATATGAATTTGTATGTTGCAAACAAATTTGAGTGAAATCTATTTCAAATGCATGGTAAAGTGAACATATCTTTTCAGTATGGATATAAATTTAACCATACAGAAATGTATAATTTTTAGGTCAAGTTGATTTTATTTATGAATTACTGCTTGGTGATTCCAAAGTAACGTTTGTGACCGAAAAGTTGGAAAATTTCCCTTTTAAATGGCCACAGAACCTAGCATTAACATTATATCAACAAGTTTGTTGTTGATAATGGTGCTCACTGGTGGGATCAAGACATGCAGGTGTT
>JXSR01S013003.1:54777-67688 GCA_000969725.1 Ophiothrix spiculata
TACAGGAAGTGTGTAGCAATATAGGTCCAATGAGAAATATATATCATGCCATCATGGTATTCATTTATGATTTTTATAAAATCTTAGCATGGTGACGCACAATTACTGTATGATTCAAAATATGCATGACAATTACATCATGCAGTAGATATTGTTGATGATACTAATGTGTACGTTTTGATATATATTAATAGTGATATCGATGGGCATTGTTCTTGCTAAAGCCGTAACGTGCGCCATTGGTGCAAAAGGCAGACAAATTGGCGTAACAGGTTTCTGAAAATAAATGAAAAAGACATTTTTATTGCTTTATTTAGCCACTTTTGAGCCTCATCACGTGATTATGGCGCAAGCCCCTTTTTCGTCTTTGTTAAGAATTGGTGAAATTTGTGCAAGCTCAAAAACCTTATACTCTGTAAATCTTGAAGTATGCAACAAGCATCCGATTAACACACAAATGCCAATATGACCATACGGGGAAGTAAAATAGTCTGTATTTCTCGAACCATAAGAACGTACCAAATCTGGCTGAATATTGGAATGAATTTATTTACAATGTTTGTCCATGTGTTAGCCACAAAATTTATACTCAAAAAAAAAATATGAAGAACTAATGTAAAAATATATTAATACGCAGTGATTTGCCCTTAATCAATCCTAATCAATGATTACTAGTCTCTTACACAATACAAAACCACCAGTACACAATGTTGTAGAATACAAGGGATATGCTATGGATCTTGTAACAGAGTCTGACTGCTTGTTGCATACTTCAAGGTTTATAGAGTATAGGGAGAACACTCATGATGGGCATACATTGTTGTAGTCTTTTTGAAAAACAATCATGCAAAAAATACAATGGCTGTCCTGAAGATTTCAGGAAAACCATGTTTGCATGTTAAAAACACTAATGATCAAAGGAAGAGTCCTTGAATGTTTTATCCATTCAAGATGACATCAAATTATCCTCATCTTCATGGTAAACTTTAAGTTCACTTACTTCTAAAGGCAGTCATTGAAACATAATTTCTATAAGATTTGCATCACTTTTGTGCACTTTAATTTCAGCGAAAAAGGTCTTGAAACCAATTTTCTCAAGCATATACACAACAAAATTACCAGGACATGCTTTGTCAGCCCAATGCAGAGAACCACAGCAGATACTCCCAAGTACTTCTGTTTGCAGCTCATATCAGTGAACCTCCAGTGACTGGTACAACCATATTTACTGTAATAACATACTCCATATTTGGTGAACCTGCAGTGGAATCACTAGTTGACTGTTCAAAGCTGGTAATCTTGCTGTGTATATATATTTCCATTCATTTTGCATGTTCATTGTCGCCTATTATTTATTTATTCTTGCTTTCGTTCTTTTCCTTTTGCATGATACACAATCCCTCAATCAGGCCACATGGCATGTCAGGTAGCATCACGTAGGGTTGCCAGATGATTTGCATGTCTATCCCAGCTTCCGGTGCTGCACCGCACCCATACTAACTCGCCATGCAACCTGCCTTTTTATCTGCCAAGCACCTAGCCATGGACTTTTGTAGCAGAGGGATGTATGACTGCCAATCATGAGCAAAATCAAAAATGTTTTCCTTATTTATTATAGGGCTAAACAATAATTTATTGGACAGATTAAGGAGAAACCCATGGTGCAGGGCCCAATTGTTTGTTAATGTAAGCCCAGTCCTGGATTTTTGTGTACATTGTCCAATAAATTATTGTTCGGCCTATAGTTAGGTCTTAGTTTTGTTAATAGGATAGCTGAACTTTTCATAAAGTCTCTGCCAAAATTCCTCAGACAAAGTCGATAACATGACCATTCACGAATTGCAGGGTACCGGTCGCATTCGTAAACAATTGGCCCTGCACTCATAATGATTATCTATGTATACATTGTCTGAAGAATTGTGACACTGACTTTAGTTACTGAACATTGTGTAAATGTTAAAAATGATTCAATTTACCAGCTGTAAATGTTGTTTATTTTCCTGCCACTTTCTCCTTTTATACAGGGTGTATCAAAAAGAAGTTTACAGTGATTAAAGTGACTCCATTTCAAAAAGTATGATACATTCTCTAAATTTGTTTTTTATTATAAGTAAACAAGACCATTATCTTTCCATAACAGAAAAAATACAGTCGTACGACAATTGAAACGAAAAGTATGGTCAATTTTGTAAATTGTACATAAAAGCAGCTGTGCAAAGATTGTCTGGTTCCGCACTTTCAATTTTGACTGAAGGTAACATCTTTTAGCTAAGAAGAAGATCAAATAGGACGAAACAAATAACTTTTGACGTTTGGAGGCTAAATCCTATCAATTTTTGCCTTGTAATTACAGTTTGAATAAACTTTGGATATTTGACCATTGTCTGTCATTTTTATCACTTCATTTACAAGGCTATTTCACTGTCCACACATTAAAGAAAACATCTTCCCTAGATACTTAAGGTCACAACTGTCGTGGCATCAGTAATGGTTTTCCAATATCACTTGGTTTGATGTCCTAAGGTCTCTTCCATAAGTGTTAGTTTCAGCCAAAGATATTAACGAATTGGTTGACATCTTTTGATCAATGTTTAAAACTAATTGCCACAAAGTGTCGCACTTTGTTAACAGAGCCCTAATCGGACATGCAGGTAATGTTAAAGTTCTCTAGACTTCGTAAAAAGGGAAAAACATAAGGATCCGTCAGTATTTTTATTGACTTTGCGCAACCGGTTTTATTTACAATTTACAAAATTGACCATAATTTTCGTTCAGGCTGTCGCACATATGAATTTTTTCTGTTATGGAAAGATAATGGTCTATTTTACCTATAATTAAAAACAAATTTAGAGAATGTATTATACTTTTTGAAATGGAGGCACTTTAATCACTGTAAACTTCTTTTTGATACACCCTGTATAGGGATAGCTATAATAGGCCAAGCAATAATTTATTGAACAGTGAAAACAAAATCCAGAGTACAGGGCCCATTGTTTTTAAATGCAACCCTTACCATGGATTTTTGTTTGAATTTAACTTGAACTTTAACTGCTACACTCCTGACCTTTCACATTAGAGTTCTATTTTATGTCTGTCAAATCATAATAGGTGAAATTCAAAAAATAGAATCTTGCACAAATTTGTGCGAAATAAAATGCTGCATTTGTAAAAAAATTGATATACACAAAGCAAAGACCTAATTATATAGATAATTAATATATTTAAAAGTATATTTTGTTTAAACAAAATTAAGTACCAAGGTACCAATTTACAATCTATGGGTGATGAAAAAAACAGCAAACTTGTTTTACGGGAAGGCATACCTTTTCAAGTAGAAACAGTCGGTAAAATCTTTTTTTTTTTCTTGAGGGTAAAATTGGGCTGAAATAGCTTAATCTTTTTCTTTTCTTGAGGATAAAATTGAGCTGAAATAGCTAAAAATCTGACAAAATTGGAGAAAATGAAAAACATTTGCAAACTGATTTTCTGCAATATTTAATTTTGACTAAAACAGGTTTAATTTTAAATGCTTTGGCAAAATTGAAAACAAAATCTTCCTAAATGCAAAATCTGAGTCGGTTGCGCCTGTTAAACATTTTTTTCTTTTTTCATCACCTGATGGTGGGTTAGTATTGCTTGTTATTTGCCAAAAATGTTAGGTTGTTCCAGTTACAAAGCCAATCTACAAATCTTTCAAACTACCAAGTCCCACTCTTTCATCGTATCAGCTAATTGATTTGATTAGAGTCATCTGAAGAAAACCTTTTCATTTTGGGCAGGACCAAATCGCACCGTGCGTGAACAACAAACCAATCAAATTGATCATCAAGTCACACAGGAACTGAACAGACAAATCACGCGAGCTCACAAGTATCGCGTGAGTTGTGTTTAAACTTTAACCTTGGCGCACCAGACGCGTAAAAATGAAAATGTTTTCTTCACGCGACTTTAGAGCGACACATTTGTTTGTTGCTGAGCAACATAATTGTGTATTATTCTGGCCATAATAATTTTGGGACTATCTTACGTTTTGGAATGGTAAACATGTGACTTATACGAGTTGACTTGTACCTATTTGAAGGCTGAGCAAATGCAACTATAATAGATTTCTTGCCATTGAACAAGTAAATCTTGCTCATAATTTTTTATACTTAAATGTTATATCATGATAAGTATTGTTGGTATAATTTGTACAAGTACGTTATTTGAAATCTTTTACATATATACGTGATATATATTCTTTATTAACCTTGAAGTATGCAACAATCAGACTCTGTTGCAAGATCCAAAGAATATCCCTTGTAGTCTACAACATTGTCAACTGTTGTTTTGTATCGTGTAAGAGACTATCTATGATTGAATAGGCATGGTATTTCCATGACTTCTGATGTCAAACAAAGCAAAATTTAGCATTATCATGCTAATATGTTTTGCAGCTAGAAGAGCAAAGCTAGCATCATGTCATTCCAAACAAACTTGCTATGGACAATGTCTGTTGAGAATGAATGTCATGGCATTCACTCTACTCCTGAAGCCTGAAGTAAAAGTTGGCATTATCATGCCAATATGTTTTGCTTCTTGAAGACTATCGGCATAGGCCTTGTTAAGATTACCCTGTAATTACTTTCGCTTGCTTAAAGGTAAAAGGAAATCAGAAAAAGGGGTGTGTTTCTGCCGGTACAAATGTTCATCATGGGAGCAGTGGTGCCATTATCAACATGGTGGTGATTTAGGAACCAGTTGGTGCATATTGGCTGATTATGTAATGACATGATGTAGGGATGTGGTGGAAAAATGACCTAATTCTGCATCAACCATCATAACCTTCCAATCTATAGAGGTTGGTGGGTATACCACATATGTTATAGCAGAGTTGCTGTGAAGCTACCTCCAGTTACTGGTGTATAGGGTGGAGGCCTTCTGCAGTTACTCTGTTATGGTGGCACCCAGTGTTCCTGCTAAGGCCGTATGGCACACCATTGGCGCAGAAGCGGTGAAAATTGGCGCAACAGGTTTCTGAAAATGTGTGAGAAAGATATTTTTCTAGCTTTATTGATCCAATTTTCAGCCACAGCTAATGATTTTGATACAAGCACCTTTTCAACTTTGTCAAAATTGCTTTAATTGGTGCAAGTTCAAAAACCTTAGCGGGAACACTGGTGGTACCCACAGTCAGCCATAGTAATCATGTTGTGTATCTCCTTTTGCCAATGGGATTCATTAAACTGTCTCAAGGTCAGATTCCTTTTATTCGTTTGCGGTGCTGTTGCTGTGCGATTTGCACTGTAAGGGTACTGGTAGTGGTATAATCAGGTCCTGCATACCATTCAATCGTGTGCTTTACATTATACGATGTACCACTACCAGTACCCTTACAGTGCAAAACGCACCGCAACCGCACCGCAAACGGATAAAAGGAATCTGACCTTTTAATCTTGTGGATTGAGACCAGCTATTTCCATCCGTACACTCATGTATGATTTACAGCTAAGCAATATCCAATTTGAATTTTGCTGTAGTATAATGTTGTATAGTTAACAATTAATTTAAGCTTCAGAGTTTTGTTTATTTATTTTTTGTTCATAATATTGCAGGTTTATAACAGGTTTGTTAATCTGTCAGAGAAATAGCTTTCCGTTTTAAGCATTATGTTTTCCTATGCCTATTAGTGGCTCAAAAATGAGCTCTCCTCATGCATTATGCATTTACTGTCCAAAATCATGTTAACTCGGTAGTAGCCGCACTATTGTAATCATCTTATCTATATGCAAATGACTGCTGAACTTGAACTAGAAAAAACACTTTATGGAAAAAAGCCCACGACAGAATTTAGCTATTGTAAACCGTCACCAGCCCTAAAGCGTGGCCGAGCGGTTAGAGCACGGGTCTCGTAATACAGAGGTTGTGGGTTCGAGCCCCGGGCGCGACGGTTTTCGTCTCCTTGTTTCCTTGGGTAAGAAACTTTACTTGTTCCGTGGTTCGGAAGTCACGTTAAGCCGTTGGTCCCCTGTACGAATAGACTCCTTCATGGGGTATTCATGTCATGCAAGTACAGTGTAAATCAAATCAGCTTACAATATGTGTTGCATAATTTCATGTTATATTTGGTAACAAATCCATTTTGTTCTAGTTGAATCATGGCAAAAAGATGTAGTGAGTTGGTCCGCCATATTTCTCATGACTTTGCCGAATAAGAAATTTGGTGATGGGCTTAAGATGCCATAAATCAGCATCTTATTTTGGTTGCATACACACAGCTTTCATTTGATATGAAGGAAAAGTTTTCATGTTAACCAATAGCAGTTACCAAGTGAGTTACAATACTATGGTACAAAAACTCAAAGATTTTGTCACTTTGCTGCAGTTTTACAATCAACTCAAAGCACCAGCTCTGGTTTAAAATTTATTTAATTTCAGACTGTTTGCATCAGATGTGCTGATATTGGTTGTTTAGATTCCTAACTTTGATATGTATTAAGTTCTAAAAAACGAGAAACATGTGGGACAAATTTGCATCTATTTGCCATCTGTTTTTTTGGATTTTCATATGTATACATTGTTATAGGTCAATTTGCTTAAATCTTTTTGTTAAAAATAAAACCATCCATCAATTTTGTTTCGATGTGATAATCTATCTGTCCATGCAAAGCAACCTGCGCCGGATATTGAAGTATTGAGTCAAACCCAGCGCCATTCATTCGTGTGCCTTCATTTTACAACTGCTTATCGAATTATTATTGTAAACCGGCATTATTTTTATGCTTTAATTATGTTATCAATATGTATATTTTGCCTTCCATTTTGTATCTATAATATATACTTATACTTTCATTTATAAACCATGTTATTTATGCTTCTAGAAACCTTGAAAGTGATTTCAATTATGTAAAGGGTAATGGCTGACTGTAGACCATTTTTGTGCAATTGAAGAGTGTTTTTTTCCAAAACTCACATAGTCCAATATATTATAGACTCACCAGGTATACACTGTATGCAGCGCCCCATGAAGGAGCATTTCGCACAGGGGACCCACGGCTTTACATGACTGTCTGACCACGGAGCAAGTAGAGTAAATCTATTATACTACTGATTTTGTGAGTTTTGTTGTCAAAGCTCAGTGGAAATGACCAAAATGTATGTCATATTGATCAAAAATTCATACTAGCACTACTGCAGTACACACACACACAATAAGATAATTATTAAGCAACATGCTTAATCCCTGGACTTTAACTGAGGTTTGGAAAAATCTGTTTTATTACTATTCTATAATGTCCCTTCAGGGCAGTAAACCGTGACCATATGATCATATTCAGAATAAGGACGCCTGACCCCTGCAATATGAGGTAAAATGGGCGTCAGAACAATCTTGATGAAGAATTTCAGTTTCAAAATCTAGCATGCCGGCAGCCGTTGGATTAAGTGAGTTTCGAAAAAACGCTCTTCAATTGGTTCTTTGTTGCTTGATAATGGCACACACAAATGTATACAGTTGGAGTACCCAGCTCTCATTTTAAAAAGATTGGGCCAGACTCAAATGCTATTGTAATATTGCTGTGAAGGGTACCGCCCATAGATTTACAGGGGAGATACAAGGCATGCCGCCATTTTTTTTCCGGCATGGAGACAAAATTGGGGGTATTCGGGTTTTTGCTGGTAGCTTGCCGATGATGCATCGCACCTTGTCTTAATGCGTGCATGTTGAAACACGCACACATGCTTTGCGTGCAGGTTGGCTTATCATTCGCTTAAGTATTATTTGCGTAGGTTGTCTCTACGCGTAACCAAGTCTCGGCACTCAAGAGTTTATTTTGGTGGGAGCCAAGTGGACCCGAATATCCCCAATTTGAGCTCCATGGCTGACGACGCCATTACACGGGCGGGTATACAAAGCCTGGTATCTTTCCTCTAAATCTATGGTACCGCCACATCTCTAGTGTTGATACTCATTTGACTTCCTGAGTGGAGTGGTGCCATACTCTGACTCCTGCATAAAGCACACTTAAGTGCAACTTTTCCCCTTAAATCTGCCGAATTTTAAGACAAACTCTTAGAGTTACACTTAAATGAACAAATATTTAAGGGAATCCCTTAACTCTTATAATTTTAAGGGCAACTCTAAGGGGACATTGGAGCACCCTTAAGAGTTGCCCTTAAGTCAGATGGGTATTCTATAGCATATATTTTACATAATTTGCTTGTTAATAGAAGAAAATACTTAAAGTGTGACTTAAGAGAGTCAGTTTAATACTTGGATATAATTTTTACAAATTATAGTTAGCATTTTTGCACTTAAAATTACATTTAAAAAGAACAAAAATGACACACCGCAATAAAGCAGAAATTGAGCTTTAAAGTTAAGGGAATCACTTAAGTTAAGTGAAACACTTAAGTGTTTCACTTACACTTACACTTAAGTGTTTCACTTACACTTACACTTAAGTGTAAAAGTTGCGCTTAAGTGTAAGGGAGTTTTATGAATACGGCCCCAGACACCTTAAAGGAGCATAGTCTGATTGCCTCATTTTTTTCAAGGAGATTTAAGTTCGAGATTTTGGTACAGTATCTAAATGTTGCTCATATTTTTCCCATAACCCAAGTGAAAGTTCACAGCTGAGTTATGTTCCATGTAAGATATGAATATGAAAATGCGTCTAATTATGGTAACGGCTCTGAAAATTACAAAATTGCCCTTAAAATTAGAGGGGTTTTACTGATTCAGCTGATATTTGAAACTTAGATCTCTTGAGTGGTCTTCTTTTATGCGACATTGAAAACTAAATTTTGAAAAAAATGAACAATCTCCTTTAAGCTGTAGTCCGTTGCACAGGTGGTAAAATGGTGCAAGTTTTTTATGTAACGAAATTTTAGATTTAATCAGTTATAAACTTTGTGTGTGCCCTTGTTAAGTAGAAAAAAATGCCAATTACAAAAATGGTCTACTCCAATATTTGATGAAAAGTTTTCCCAGACTCAAAAAAGTCTTTGCACTTTTACTTATCAATGCTTTTTACAGTTTGTCTTTAAAAGAGATAAGTCCTCTCCTAATAGGAAATTCATTGTTTTTGTGTGTGAGGAAATTCACAAAATGTGTGATTTATAACATTTAATGCACAAATTATTCTTTACCAAATCTATGATGATTGAGTAAAAAATGTACGAGATGGATTGATCTTTATATAAATTTTCTGCTGAGATTCAAATGCAAGGTTTCAAAATGGCAAAAGTAAATTTTAAATTTTACTTCACCCAAATGCTTCACAATTCTTTTCACTACTCAAGTTATGCAGAGCAACTCAAGTACAAAGTTACTTAAATTTTTGACGCATATTTTAGTTGGTGCAAATGACTTATACAGCAAACCCAAATTTATATTTTTTTACAAAGTTGTGTGTAACAAATCATGTAAAAAGTGATGCTTATTATAATCATGTTATTTCTGTGACAAATCACAATGTCTAATCTTGTAAATTCAGCATGCAACAAGTTACTGTAAAAGTCTATATTTTCGCGAGAAGATATTTTCGCGATTTTGCCTGTAACAGACATTTCGCGAGTTTTAATTTTCGCGATTACCAAAATTGAGTTGCATAATATCAACGAGTAAGCTTACCAAGTCGCCATTAACAACACTCATTTGACATTCATCGCCAATTATCGGCAGATTTTACAGTGTGGAAAGTTGATTAGAAAAGTGATTGACGTGTCTCAAGACCATTTCTTTCAACTAAACAGCCAAATATATCATTATACTTTCAACTTTTTTCACTATCACATGATTGGTTTGAGAAATATTTGCCTCTACATCGTTCGTGATTTAGCTGGCTGAATGATTAAACTTCCGAATTCAACAGCTTTACATGCACAGATTCACTGCTTTGCTTGTTACGTATTTTGAGAGAAACTTTAATTGGTCGATAAAAGACATTATATTTCGCGAGTTTTTATTTTCGCGTTTGAGGATTGATTCGCGAAATTCGCGAAAATAAAAACCTCGCGAAAATTTCTACTTTTACAGTATTGTGACTTAAATAAATGCCTTGATTTTTGAAAATTGCAGGAGCTTTATCAATCACTCGTTTAAATTAGGAATATTCCTGTGTGTAATGTAAAATGAAATTTTAAATCAAACCTAATCTTATTAAAATAAGCTCATGCTAGATTTTCAAAAATACAAGATTAGCAATATGCAAATGAACAAAAGATGTAAGATCAAACTTCAAATTGATCATATAAGTTGTAATGAGTAAGACCATTCACTGTTTGCCTTTCTACATTATGTACGCTGAAATCATTTAGCATAAGGCTGTATGCTATGTGTAATATATTATAGAGTAGACTGAGGCTATTTGAGCACGTGGTAAAAATGAACCACTGATATCCTTTTAAACCATTTTTCAACTGAACTGTTTTCTATAATTCCAGTAGCAGCAATTGAAGTATACTTTTTGAGGAAAATTTAAATGGTTCAGTTTTCCACATGGTCCAGATTCCGTTCCACCCTATATTGTGTATCTTTATGCTATAAGATGTTACGAAAGCAATGGTAACAGTAATATTATTTTTAATGCTTATACATTTCACTATTAATATGTATCAAATTGGATTTTGAATACCCAATAAATATGTATTGTATACAATAACTCCAAGTGAAATAATGGAATTGTGAGAATTTGTTATTTGAAAATAATTTATTACTATCACTTTGAAATAATTTGAAGACAGATAAACTGAAATTTACACTTGCAACTATGAGACCCTGTTACCAGAACCATTTACGCTTGATTCCTTGTATTACATTATCAGTTCGGCGGAACTCACAATTCGGATACGTATCTGAATTTGGATGCCCACGTACATTTTGTATCCAAATTGTTATACCCGTATCAGAATTAGGATATGGAGGGGTATCCGAATTCTGATACGCCTGTCGTGGCGCAGGAAAAAAATCGATAGCGCAAGCTGGCAAGTACATTTAGAACATCTTTCTTGCATTTATGATAAATCTATCTGTGGAAATGTCATTTCCATCTGTGCAAATCCAGCGGGACAGCTTCGAAGCATGTCCTGATAGCTCCTTATCATAGAAGGCAAAACAATTTGGCGAAAACTTTCTTAGAATTTAGATGACAAATGATGCAAATGTAAGCTCTAGCATTGAACTTATTACAAATAACTACTTGGATGAATTAAAACATTATCTTCACACTTAAGACTGATATTTGGAAAGCTATGATACATAAAATTTTTCAGTTCAGAAACAAACAAATTACAATTAATAATCAAATTGATTGTGGAAGGATCATAGAATATTGTTATTTAATGGATGGAATACAATTTTTGGACGGCAGTATATTTGATTTTTATAAAGACAACAAGAATGTGGACGGAATAATAAAAGAGAACCCTCATCTCTTCAACGTACAGCTACTATTTTTAAATAAACTTGTGTTAGTGTATAGCGGGAAATTTTCGCGGGGGTTTAATTTTCGCGCTTTACGCGGTTAATCAGTCAACCGCGAATTTTATTCACCGCGAAAATAATGTTTTTACATTGACCTCAATATGTATAAACTTGAAAACGCGAATTTAAAATCCACTGAAGAAGCGGGTTAAATCGCGAAAAATTAAACCCGCCAAAATATTCCGCTATACAGTATAATACCAGTGTATTCTCTTGTAGACTGTTATCCAAAACTGAAATTAACTGAAAGCACAATAGAGAGGATTCCTTTAGGCATTGGAGCACAATTAGGCCACAACACTGTGCGACCGGTCGCAACCCGGCCACAGCCGTGATTTTCCAAAATGGCGACCGTAGGCTTGATTGTTCACCTTGTAAGTATTGTAAAATATTCATTACATATTTTGAAATTATTTAGAAGGGCGGAATCAAGCTTAAGTCGCCATCTTGGAAAATCAAGGCTGTGGCCAGGTTGCAGCCAGCCACACAAAGTTGTGGCCTTATTGTGCTCCAGTGCCTTATCCAATGAAGACTGCTATGTAGCCATGTCCAGAGTATATGTAGAAAAATAACTGGGCAGACCTGGTTCTCCCAAGACACATATGCACTAGCAGATCACAGACAGACCAGTGTAAGACTTCCAACATGTTTAGCACGATCAAAATATTGTTCTCACTAATTTTTATTGTTGGAGATCAAGAGAATCAAAACACAAGGCAAGCCATTGATGATCTGTGTCCACTTCACTGCTGATATATTTTTGTGAAACAAACCCAACATGGAGGTTCTGTGTGAATTTGCAACAAGATCAAACATTAAAACATGTATTCATTGAAATGCTGCATAACTCGAAGGAAGCTTGGTATTCTTGTCACAAGTCCATTCAAAATTAGTCCTGACATGCAATCACTAGCTCATGACCCTTCTCCTTGTAGTTTTAATGCTTTTTGCAGCTTGGCCGTTCTTTGTTTGTCAATTATCTCCATTTCTCGGACTTTCTGAAAACATAACACAGAAAGATACACACAAGTAAAAGCTTTGAAGTAATCCAGAGCAAGGACCCATTTAATACCCCAAGAGCGGCCTTTTTCTTGTTAAATGATCATTATAAGTGTTCCTATGTAAGCACTCACAATTGTATGGTATAAGCGTATGTGCTTGCTTTTTGGGGTCGGTTTTCACACATCATGGTATACTGATTGGCAGGTCAATGTAAACTTGAACCGATGGCTCCATTTCCTTTCCGATACAATAGCCAATGTTTTATATCTGTCACCTTGCCGATACGATATCCGATACCGATGTTTTAGTGCATCATCAGCTGATAAAAAACGTGGCCTAGCCCTAGCTTTAGTGCATCATCAGCTGATCAAAAACGTGGCCTAGCCCAACTATGGCTAGGCCACGCTTTAAGTGCATCATCAGCTGATCAAAAACGTGGCCTAGC
>JXSR01S013003.1:144664-159056 GCA_000969725.1 Ophiothrix spiculata
TAATTTAGGGTTGGGGTTAGGGTTTAGGGTTAGGGTTAGTTTTAGGGTTAGGGTATAGTTTTTGATGGGACCTAAAGTATACTTTTTTCATAAATTATTCTCACACACTTCCAAATGTTGTGCCAATTTTAGTTTTATTAATAGGTTCAAGGAGTTTTTGTAATGTGCACATAGGAAAACAATTTACAGCATAATTGCTATATTCAGTTGGATATTATAAACAAAACCTTGAAATTACAGTGAAGGTTGTCAAATTGTGCTTAAATTATCAAAAAAAAAAAAAAAGAGGAAAGTTCACTCTGTCGGGGAAGTTCACTCTCTTGGATTTCTGAAATTCATGAAAACATCTCAACATTGAGTTGTGCATATAATGATGCACATTGAGGGCAACCACAGTCCAAGTTGGGTAAGTTCGCCATCATCAACATGAATAGTGAAAAAACTAATAGTATCTAGTAACATGTGTATATTACGAACTTACCCGAAGAGTGAATTTACCCGACTGCAATATGCATGCTAATGTGACGACATGGTGAACTTATCCTAGGGTAGCGAACATACCCAACCAACTCAGTAGAACAGTTTTGACTTTTTCCAACAAGTTAGGTGGTACATATCTAATCTGAACCTATGAGGTGCTTCCTTGATATAGATAGCATCCCCAAATCATCCAAAATATATTGTTTGTTAAACAGATTGAAGAACATTGTATTTTAATGATAGGACTTATAGAAATGGAGCGAACTTCCCCGAAATGACCCTACTTGTGATGGGAGAACATATGCCCCCACCCTGGCATTGACACTGGTCAAGGCATATTTGAGCTGAGCACGTACAGGACAATTAAATAACCTAGTACCTTTTTGACAGCAGTCTGCATCAGCACCATGGTCTGAGCTGCAAGTCTTTTGCACTCCTCATCTGGATCTTTCTCTATGATATCTGAATATGGAGAGAAAAATTGCAGTTGTCACCATAGATACAAAGACTTTTTATTTGTAGCATATGTCACTCATTTATTTAGCCAATAAAAATGTTTCTCGTACAATAAAGAATAAACCTATGCAAAATACATTCTTTTTTAAACTGAGCTATGGGAAATGTGGAAGATTCTTTTTTCAGTGTTTAAACACTTTCATATGTACACAGATTTTTCAATTACTCATTGGAAAATTAAAAAAAAAAATCATCAAAAAGGATTGTGCTTTAATGGCCCCACATATACCTATTAGATATTACCATGCATGCAATACTAACTTTTTTGCTGGCCCTACGTGTATTGAGTTATTTATTTATTTATTTATAACATTCGGCTGAAAGCCAGGCTAATCCCAATAGTGCATATGCATTAAATTCAAGGGACGCCTCCGTGGTGTGAAAGACAGAATAATGTAAAGAATTTTCGATTTTAGATGCAGGAGGAAACCGAAGTGCTCGGAGAAAACCGAGAATAACACATCAAAAACATTCCTGTACACTATGTCAGCAAAATTACTACAGAAAATGTTGTAAGCTGAATTTATACCTAAATGCATTTGCTTTGAATGAGATTTTATCGAGTTTCTCAGCAAATGACTAATGTTGTTGAATTTACAGTTAAATGCGCACAATTGAGGCACTTCGTCAATAAGAAAATGCAGCAAAAGTTATGCTTTTCTCATCTTGCTTTGCATTGATAGGGACATTCATAAAATTTTCAACTTTATTTGTTTTGGGAAATTTTAATTTGTCTTGAAAGGTATTAAAATAACCTTTAAAATGAGGGGTTAACCACTTCATATGAATAACAAATGGCAAAGTTATGGATGAAAAACATACATAGAAATTAAACCAAATAATGCCAAAAATTGGGATCCCCTATGGGAAATTACTACACAGTTTTCTATGTTTTGACCCTTTTTCAAATCTGGCGGGCCTCCTAATAAAAATGCGCTTTTGTTTCATAGCATGTGTTTGGTATCATTTGAAAGGTATTGTTTCAAAGAAAATGCATATTTTTTTATATCCTTCGAACTTGAGCAGAATTAAAGTTAGAGCTTAAAAACTAAACTGGCACACTTTTTGAAAATGTTACAGCGCCCTCAACGTGATCATATATGAAATACCCTAGCATTGACACACAGTGGATTTTGATGTTATAGCAATTAACTTCAAAACCCTAATCTGCATAATGTACCCATCCATTTGCATTTGTGTCGAGCAT
This sequence comes from Ophiothrix spiculata, assembly GCA_000969725.1. Lineage (NCBI taxonomy): Eukaryota > Metazoa > Echinodermata > Ophiuroidea > Amphilepidida > Ophiotrichidae > Ophiothrix > Ophiothrix spiculata. The sequence continues at coordinate 146,868 of JXSR01S013003.1, forward strand.
AAATTCAACTCTGTTTAGAAATGAGAAACGGTACTTACCTTCAATCCATAGTTTACATTCTAGCAAATCATCTTGTAAATCTGATACCAGTAGATGAGGTGGGACACTAAGAATAACCATGGAAACAGCAAATAACAATGCCTGACGGACAAACCTGTATGGCAAGAAAACAAGACAAGATAAGGTGGGAGACTCAGAATTAACGTGGAGATGGATACACATAAAACAAGAAATCACAATATTTTGGATCAGAGTCAAAACACCAGACATGTTTCAATGACTTAATTTATTTACCTGTTGCTTTGATTCTGAGCATTTTACATTCTTCATAAATCACTGGAAATAATAATTTGTCAAATCATCTCAGATGGGGGAAGCTGGTTAGTGTAGCGGTATTTCCCTCGCTTTGCACCAATGAGGTCCCGGGTTCGAGTCCCGCGACCGGCGCTTTATGTGCATTTGGTTTTCAGTCCATGCTCGCTTCCGCAGGTTTTTCTCCGGGTCCTTCGGTTTTCCTCCTGTACTAAAACTGAATATTAAAGAAAGATCTGGGACCCCAATGGAAATAGCTTCATTAGAGGCTTTCTTGGGTTATCCTTGGCTATCAGCCTAAAGAATCCTTGCCTAACATAAAGGAGAAAAATGTGTTCTCAAGCAAAATTTTGAAATATAGCATTTGAATTTCACTGAATTAATATTTAAGGCCTTAAAATGTTTGTTTGCCGTAACATAAAAAATAGTTAGGGTAGGCAGGTTGCATCTTTTTTTTTTGCTTTTGGCTTCGAAATTAACACTAAATAATCACATCGTCGGTCACATCACATACTGTTCTAAATGACAAAAGACTCATTTCGAGAAAATCACATTTGAAATTCTTACCTAGACTTTGTGTCATAAAATAGCCTTTGCATTTAAGTTTTCTTCTGATACTAATTCATTTTTAAAAGAAAAGACTTTAAACTTGTTATAATGTTTAATTTCAACTAATATTACATCTTGTAACCCTTTTTAATATAGTTGTAATATAACTTATAGATCTCTATGTGAAAACGCTTTTTTACATTTAGCGATCTCTTTGTACAGTAATTGAATACGTCAAACTGCGCTATTTGATATAGATCTGTATGTGAAAAATTTTTCATCGTGAAGTTCATATAGCACACCCCCAGGGAGGCCACTTAGCTATATTGGTGTACACATGCGTGAACAAAAAAACACGGAAAAAGGGGTCATTTTTCACTAACCAACACAGAAAGCACTGCACGTGTTTAGGGGTCTAAAATCACTGATTTTCAACAAAAAGGGGTGTTTTTTCAAAACAAACATACATTCTCAAAAGGGGGTGTTTTTCAAAACCTGAAGGAAAAAAAAATCAAATTTTAGGGGGTGAAGTGTAAAGTAAAAATGCACGTAAATCCTTGTTTAGGGGTATTTCTTCAAGGTAAGATAAAACTTGTTTAGGGGGTATTTTGTAAACCTATGTTCACGCATGTGTACATGAATATACCTGCGTGGCCCCCCTGGGAGCACACCATATAGATCTGTATGTGATGCGTTGTTTACGCTATACTTAAGTACGTGATATTTGCATATAGCGCAGTTTGGAGCTAAATTGAAATAGAACGCATATAGATCAAAATTAATTAATTATTTCTTGTTAATTAGATTAAATTAAGACCTGTAACTTGGTAGATATGAAGAAATCATCAATATAGCAATCCAGACAAATTTTCTAAAACAAAGTCAAAAATGTCATATAGAACAGTATGTGATGCGACAGACGACATGACACACAGACTAATGGAGCAACAACATTTTATGTTCTCATCTTTCATTTTTAATAACAATCTAGACTTTCCAGCAGCCTAAAAGTGAAAGGTATGTTGCTTCTATGCTTAATTTTACCATTTTATCATATACACATGCAAAATACAAATAATGTGGTTTCAGGAATCAAAATGGCAGGTCATGAACAGTAGAAAAATAGATTTTTAGGTTTTATTTTGTTCCAATTCATGGTAACAATTCTGCAAATTATAGCCCTGCTGCAGAGGGACAACTATGATGCTTGCCACATACGTAGGCGCAGCGAGGGTGTCTGGCGCCCGGGGCAATGAGTGAAAATGGCGAAAATAGGTAATTTCTGGTATAATTTGCCTAATGGTGTTTTGGCAATAATATTTGCTTTTTTAAGCTAAAAAACACTGACATTTTAAGGGCGTGCGGAGCGCGCAAAAAAATTAGGCAAAAATTGGCTAATATCACCTTTTGCTGCCACCACTGCATGAAATGTTGGTCCAATTATTTTTTATGTAGTGACGATTTTGCGCCCCCCTAGAGGTGGCGCCCGGGGCAACTTTCCCCCCCTTGCCCCCTCCCTAGCTACGCCGCTGCGTAGGCGTCTTAATTCAACAACCTTGTTTTAAATCATAAGCCATCTTTTTAATCCTTCAAACCTTAGTCCTTTGCTTTGTCACACACTGAATACTTACGGCTCTATATGATATCTGAGAACCCATATGAACTCCAGCAAACTGCTTGCCATTTGACGACAAATCTACAGGATGAAAACAACAGGTCAGCCAACTTATTTTAGAACCAAACCTGGGATAGTAGATAAATTTGGGATAGGAATCTGGTATACCTTGCCAACGGAAAAAATGAAGCTTCAGCGCAAATTTGTAATTCGACGTCACAAGGTTAATTATGTATCACGTACAAGCTCATTAGTATGCACGATTTTGAAAACACAATTCTCCGAAAATTATCTTGAATTTCAGTGCAATAAAAGTGAAAAATAAATAGAACCAGACCCATGAATCATTAGATACACTAATTCTGAACAACTTTTGGCTGATGGTACTAAAAGCTCACGGACACAAAGAGTGAAATTTCCATTTGAAATCGGCTGATCCGCGCTGAGTAAGCTTAAAGATTTCAAGCACATCACGGCAATCAAACTGTAAATTACAAGTTCGAATTCGTACGCAACCAGTTAATGAGAACGCGAACTTAACATTCTGGTTATTGTGTTATTGATTCAACGTGGCACAGAGATTCCTCTGCGCATGGTTGCTATGGGTTGCTATGATGGCATATGTACTAAATGTTACCTTGATCAGCTGTTTAACAAAAGACTTCGCGTATGTTACCTTGATCAGCTGTTTATAACAAAAGACTCTGTGTATGTTACCTTGATCAGCTGTTTATAACAAAAGACTGCGCGTATATCAGCTGTTATAATGACAACCAAATATGGTAAAAAAAAAGGCTTCAGCTAAAATGCGAGAGAAACAGGGCCCTGACCAAACCTATAGTTTAGTTTGAGTAAGAAGCACATGATCATAATTTGGTAACTATATCGTTATACTCTATTAACCTTGAAGTACGCAGTTAATTAATTAATTAATGCACACAAACCGATATGACCATACTGGGAAGTAAATTGGTCCGTATTTTTGGAATCAAAACCACGTACCCATATCTTGCTCAATATTCAAAGGAACTTATATTCAATGTTTGTCCATGTGGTAGCAACAAAATTAGCCAAAAATAATACTAACGCCATGAACAGTTCACATACAAAAAATGTTAATACGCAGCGACTAGTGTTAATCAATTCTAATCAATAACTAACTAGTCTATTACACAATACAAAACCACCAGTTCACAATGTTGTAGAACACAAGTGTTATGTTGTCAATACCATGTACAGCAGCACAAAAGCAGTTGTGTTATCACCAGATGGTGAAACTGAGGCTTTCGAGATATTAGCAGGAGTTCTACAAGGTGATACTTTAGCACCTTACCTGTTCATCATTGTGCTAGATTATGTGATGAGAATGGCAATCAGAGAAGACAAGGACATGCTGGGCGTTACAGTAACACCTCGAAGAAGTCAAAGGCACCCTGCAGAAGTCATTACCGACCTAGATTTCGCAGATGACATTGCCTTGCTATCCGACACATTACAACAAGCTCAAGAACTGCTGACCAGAGTTGAGGATGCTGCTGCAACAGTTGGTCTTATGATGAATGCTTCAAAAACCAAATTCATGGCATATAACATCAAGACTGATGTTGCACTGTCCACAATAGAGGGAAGTCAACTAGACCAGGTCCAAGTCTTTCAATACCTGGGCTCTTGGGTAGATGAGTCGGAAAAGGATTTTCATGTCCGAAAAGCCCTCGCATGGAAAGCTTGTAACAAAATGTGCCTTCTCTGGAAATCCAATCTACCAGACTTGTTAAAGATCAGCTTCTTCCGTGCAGCCGTAGAAAGTATTCTGTTGTATGGCTCAGAAGGGTGGACACTGACAGAAAGACTTGAAGCCAGGTTAGATGGGTGCTACACCAGACTATTAATGATGGTTCAAAACCTCAACTGGAGAGATCATCCTACCAGGGAGGTAATATATGGTGATTTACCCAAACTATCAGAAATAGTGAGAGGTCGCCGCCTAAACTTTGCTGCTCACTGTGCTAGACGGCTTGAGGAACCAGTGTCTGGATTAGTGTTCTGGACACCCACCCAAGAGACACGTGCACAGGGAAGACCAAGGCTGACCTACCCAGTACTACTTCATCATGGCTTCCGACCGCGGTCGACATAGATAGATAGATAGATAGATAGATAGTTATGCTATAATGGATCTAATAACAGAGTCTGATTGCTTACTGCATACTTGGAGAGTACCAAGGGAAAATTGATTTATATCTATTTTCCTGAAAAGGCACAAGTGGTTTTAAAGACACAAAGTGGTCTAGTGGAACATCAAATCATGACTCTTGTTTCATACTAGATGAAAGTTTGCTAGATCTTCTGATTATGCTAGCAAGTTGCAAAATAAGAGTGATTTTATAACAAAGTGCTTTGCACACCATATAGAAGTACAGTTTAGTTAACATCACCGAATTCAAATAATACACATGTTGCCATCTTGTTATCTTGCATGGAGATGAGTTACGCTCCTCTTATATATTTCAGATGCTGGATTAGTATTTAGATGGAGCATCTTCCCTGATGCACAAACTCCATACACCGATCTAATGCTGATGTTGCAGCCTCTTGACCACAAAATAGCAGACATCAACTTCAAACATGTCAAGCCTGGATGTGAAGACAAGTTTTTCAGTTTAAAATCTCAATAAATATGAGCATCTGGTACATTAATTGAGATCTACTAGTAAACAAATGTATTCCTTTACCTTCCTGATATATTGGTTTCACATTATAACAAGAACTACTCCAGAAAATTACAATTCATCTGAACGATCTCTACACATGGAAAGAGGAAAGTTGCAGAAAATAAAAAGATTTTTATGTTCATCATGATTTTAGCACAATACTAAGATTATGACTGAATGAGTGCCATTTCAGGTGCTTGCTACATAAAGGAGTTTGAGTCTGGGCAATGGTGTGTTCATAGTCCAGCAATTCCATTGCAGAACATCGCTGCGATGGTGCAGCAATGCCGTTGCTGTGCCATCGTTGTCCATCGATGGGTCAGCGATCGTCGCTCAACAATACGCGCTGCAGCCCGTGACGATCATAAAGATTGCTGGCCACCAGCATGCCATTGCTTTGCGGAGGACATTTTTATGTATCTTATTAGCAATTTATTACAAAATATTTACAAACAAAAAGGTTATAGGTTGCACTCCCTTGGAACATAATTGGCTATCGCTGAGATGTTGCACGACGTCTATCGACGTCTAAACTTGTCGCTATGACATCGGCCATCGGTGGCTGAACGACATCGAACCACATCTTAGTTCCCAGTAGCATTTATTTTGACTTGTATGCAAAAGTTCTGCAGTGTTGCTCACACATCTAAAAAAACTTTGGATGTACAATAGTTGATACTTAAGACGTTGGTCAAAGATTAAGGATTCTGGCTTATAAATTTCTTGATTAATAGTCTATGATAGATTATCATAGTTTTGAAGGAGATTGAGCCCTCAGTCCATATGTACAAAATGTCTAAACATAAAGGCCCGTATTCCAGAAAGATGTTTAGCTAAATCAAGGTTTTATTTCTCGTCAACAGCACGACTCATTGAACTGTTCTGCTTGAAAGCTGCAATGATGCGTATCATTTCTGGACAGTTGATGCTCAGTTAAACAATGGTTTAGCTAAACATATTTCTGGAATACGGGCCAAAGTCATTAACAGCAAATTTCAAAAAGAGCAGTTTTTTTCGCAACTGTTTACAATCCCATTTTGGTCAATAATTCTAGACTTAGAAACCTTCACTCTCACACAAAAAGAAAAAAATAACATGCATATTTCTTGTAAAACTTACAGGAGTATTCTGTGCAGCATGAATAATAACACCCAGTGTATATAACATTCTGCCAAGTAATAGAAAATCTTCTCCTAACATGTGCATGGTATTCAATTTGCTGTAATAAAAGAAAAGACCAGATAAAGGTGACAATTAATGCTGTTTTCATACTACTGCATTTTTGCAGCTTTACATCACATTTTTCCAGACTCCCAGACTCACTGTATACACACTTTAAGGAGGAGCATTCACACAGAGGACAAACAGCTTAATGAGACTTCCGAACCACAGAACAATTAGAGCAAAGTTTTTTGCCTAAGGAAACAAGTAGACATGGTCCGACCATGGCTTGCACCTGGAAACCAGTGCTCTAATTATTCAGCTATGCTCCCCTCATAGTAGAAACTTATTGCCTCCTTTTTCGTAGTGGTAAGCTACATAGTCACCTATGTAATCCAAAGCGACAAAAATTTGTACAACATGACTTCCCGGTTAAATTCAACTTGCAAAGCAGCCGAACTGCAAACTACTGATTCTTGTCACTCAGCTAATCAGATAAATTTGAAAATCACACAGATGATGGAGCTACAAAGCAACAGTCAGTGGAAGAGCAGTATAAATGTTGCACATCTCTCTGGAAGCTTCCATCATTTAGATAAAAAACAGTGATTGCATATAAATATTTTAATATTTCTGAATGTAAAAATTAAAGGTTGAGAATGACTTCATCCTGACTTTGGAACTACTTAAGGCGTTTGGTCCACGCGCCGTTCACGCGTACCAGTACGCGCCAGTTTCCGAGTTGGTTAGTCCCGCAATACGCATGCGCATATTCTCTGAGTAGTGTTTTGAAGCTAAAAATGGCCATATTTTAGTATTTTTCTAGAAAATTAGGTCCGTGACCCCCAATTTTTATTTTTTTATTTGAAAGAACATACTTGTGCGCAACTTTTATAAAAAAATTAACAAAATTACTCTAGCAGATTTTTTGAATCAACACTAAATAATTTCACTTTTGCCACATTTCCCATAGACCCCTGTACTAATTTGTCCCCCAAAACCTCCAAAAATGGTGTTTTTAAACAGACTCTCATGCAAAAACAAGTCCCGTACCCCCCAATTTTTATTTTAAAAATCGGTTCTACATCGATAAAATATCATTCATGCCGATTTATACAAAAATTGCTCTAGCGGATCTCCCATGGACCAAACACCTTAAGCAAAGACCTGAAAGCAGCATACACATTCTTACATCATTTTTTGCAAATTTTACATAAAGCCTTAAGTGCTGAATACTGACCAAAAGTTTTGGCAGCAGGAACTATTCAAAGTTGATCACTGTCCTTACCTATCATACTTGTTCATGAGTGGAAAGAAGAAATAGCCAGCCACTGGACCAAAACTGTTGGCAACTGGTTTGGGTAGTGGTTTACTGGAACCCTGTGGAGGAAATAGGAAAATATCAGTGATTTACACAATGTTTGCAACCATGATGGAATTGAATTTTGTTTTCATCTAATAAGTGGCTGATTGCATCAAAATGAAGTACATTTGCTATATCTGAAGTTAAGAGGTTCTTTTTGCCATGTGTTCCAGAAAGAAGTCAACATAAATGTAACTACTCAACAATCCAACCTTAAGGTCCGTAAACACAAAAAGAGGTTTAAGAGTAAGACCATGTTTAAAGTTAGACATAATTTAAGTTAAAATTCCTCAACCAATATTGTCAAAAGATGTGGGTTGTTTTTTTGTAAGATTTGTAATCGAATCTTTAATATTGAAAGCTTTTGTGGTTCAAAAATGCTAGAAAATGACTTTTTAAAATAAAAGTTCCTCATAACACTGCGTGATCAGTGATGGCGGATTTGGATTGTTCACTTTCAGACGCTTTCTTGGCTGCCCGAGTGTATTTAGCTTCAGGCCTTCAATGCTCGTGGTTTCACTCTTGTGTCTTTCGATGCTCGTGGTTTCACTCTTGTGTTCTTTGATGCGTGTACCAACACACTCAGACAGCCAGGAAAGCGTCTGAAAGTGAACAATCCAAATCCGCCATCGCTGATCACGCAGTGTTACATAATCATATTATAGATAAATTATATTTAATTTGTATTACAACTTAACAGGGCCTTCTAGAATAGCAGTGCTTAGCCACTGAAGAAGCTACCCTGTATAATGAAAGCTTAAATAAACAAATAGACTGGGACAATATCAAAGTTCTAGGAAACGAGAGCAACACAGACACTAGAGAGATTTAGGAGGCCATATGGATCCGTAGAAGAGGACCCCATGTCATGAACAGAGACGAGGGGAGCCACTATATCAGTCACGTTTTTTATCCTCTTTTGGGTAGAAGTGAGCCCTCTATTGGTGATCATCGTCCAGCCGAGAAGAAGGATAAATGTACTGTCTCTGTACAATTATATCTCTTCAAATTTCAACTCCTGGTAATCTACTGGCAATTGTGCAAAGCCATCCTGCATCTACAGAAAAGTCAGTGGATTGTTCATACTAGCTTATCATCTTACCTTTACAAATCTCCTAGTCTTGCTTTCAATTCTTTTCTGCACAATATCTCTCCAAGTATCAACTCCTGGTAAATCTACCGGCAGTGGTGCAAACTCTTTTGGCGTCTTACTAGCCGCACCTGATGACGATGAGGGGCTGACTGGTTGACTCAGTTCTTGAGAGGTAGCAGCTAACATCTAATTAAATGTGAACACATATAACAGATATACTCTATAAATCTTGAAGTATGCAACAAGCAGCCGATTCACGCACAAAAACCAATATGACCATACGGGGAATTAAAATAGTCCATCTTTTCCAAATAAGACAGATGTACTCAATCTTGCTGAATATTCAAATAAACTTATTTTCAAGGTTTGTCCATGTGATAGCAACAAAATTAGCCACAAATGATACCAAAATCACGAACAATTCATGTACAAAAATATTAATACGCAGTGATTTGGTCTTAATAAATTCTAATCAATTATTGCTAGTCTCTTACAAAATACAAAATCACCAGTTCATAATGATGTAGAATACAAGTGGTATGCTATGGATCTTGTAACAGAGTCTGATTGTTTGTTGCATACTTCAAGGTTTATATAGGGTATAGGCATTGATGGGTTAAGTTATTCAGGATATATGAGAAAAAGTTTTAATAGAAGATTTTTCTAATTTTAAGTCGTAACTTTTGCACTACATTTATTGTCCTGCTTTTTCTTGTACAATTTGTCTTGCGCGAAAATAAATGCACCAAGAAAAGTAATGTGGATATACCATATATGTTAGATTTTTTATGATTCAAAATTTTGACCTTGCGCAAAAATTGCTGCACACAAAAATATTCAAGTTTGTAGTTAACACTCAGTTTTTAAGCTCTAAATCATATAGGTTTCTGGATCAAAATTCTTTTTCTGAACATAAAAAACCCATACTTATTACAAGGTTCAACATCACTTAACTTTCCTATTTGTGTTTTCCTATTCTTTTCATGTGATAAAATGGTGGGGTTTTTTTTCATATTAAGGCTTGGCATCCAAAGACATTTGCTTGCCCGAGTGACATTCACTCACCCTACCAAGACAACTTCGCTCCAACGGAAAACTACATTCGCTTAACAAATTTCACTACATTCGCCACACTTCAGATTGAATTGGAGCAAAGATCGCTCGGAATATTCTTGAGTTTGTTTATTCAATAATCATAGCACTGCAACATGCGCGAGTGACATTGGTTTTCATTAATTGAAACGATATTCACGCAATGAGAGCAACATTCGCTCTCCGTTTTAGCGAATAAGTCGGAGCGAATATCAAGAGCAAACTCGGCCGAGCGAATGTCTTTGGATGCCAATCTTTAGAATTCTTAGATGAATAAATACGCACTATCAGGTTAAAATATGAGATGCATTCTTGCCAACGCTGGATGTAATGATGTTATTCTGTTGGATGCATTGTTGAATCTGACGTATTTAGCGGAGACACTAATCGACAACAGCTTTCCATGATCTGATCTGGTCGGCAAAGTCAATTTTGGGGCATTTTTTATTTGTTGCTTTAAAATCATAGATATATTACACAAACACACAACCAGAAGCGTGGATGAGGGGAATTATCTGTATGTTCAAGATTAGTCAAGAATAGACCGACAAGTGCCGATTACTCCACAGAGACAGCATTACTTAAAGTTCTGAATGATGTCCTTCAAGCTATTGATCAACACCAAGAGGCAGCGCTTGTCCTCTTAGACTTGAGCGCTGCTTTCGATACTATCGACCACAAAATTCTGCTGCACAGACTAAAACATCGCTATGGAATAACTGGCACCGCTCTTAATTGGTTCTCGTCGTACCTTCATGACCGTTCACAGTCTGTTGTAATTGATGACATTGAATCAGAGCCTCATAAGATCGTCTGGGGCATTCCTCAAGGATCTGTATGTGGTGCACCTTTATTTACACTGTATACTGCTCCAATAAGTGATATTATTGCAACATGTAGAATATGCTGATGACACCCAAGTGTATGCTATCTTCAACCCCTCTGAAAGAGACTCTGTGATCGGACGCTTGGAAGGTTGTATTCGTGACATTAAAGCTTGGGCTTTGAACAACAAACTCCAACTCAATGACAATAAGACTGAGATATTACATTTCTATTCTCACTTTGTTGACTGTGAACCACTTCCACCTGTAAAGATTGGTGATACGTTTATCAATCCCTGCCCTGAAGCCCGCAATCTCGGTGTCACTTTAGATAGCCATCTCTTGCTAAAGACTCACATAAGCAACGTTTGTCGCAGTGGCTGGGCTTTTATCTATAAGCTTGGCAGAATTAGGAAATACCTCAACAATCATACCGCTGAGCATCTAGTACATGCTTTCATTACCTCACGCCTTGACTGCTGTAACTCTCTCCTTGTGGGCCTTCCTGACAACGATCTTCAAAAACTCCAAAGACTACAGACCGCTTCAGCCCGTCTTGTCACGCTGACTCAACGCAGAGATCACATCACTCCAGTGTTACAAGATCTCCATTGGCTGCCTATATCAAAGCGCATTGAATATAAGATCCTCCTTCTGGTGTTTAAGACTTTCCAAGATCACTCTCCTGCCTGTCTTGCTAATATGCTCAGCCGCTATACACCAGCTCGCACTCTCAGATCCTCATCTCCCGTCTCTTTTGGATTTCCTACGCAGCGTCCAAGAACAAATTTCTATGGACAAAGATCATTCGCTGTTTCTGGACCAAAACTCTGGAACAATCTGCCTTCAATAATCAGGAATTTATAGACAGTGCCATTCAACTCTATGGTAATGTTTCCCTCCAGGAGACCCATCAGAAGTCAGGAATTCATTATGTTACATCAAGGCATACTTCACTTCGCTCAAAATATAGTGATCAAACCAATTTTTTGATGAATCACCCTGGTATACTCCTAATAATACCCGACTATTGGTTAAATAAACTGTCAAAAAATCGTAGAAGACATCATTTAACCATGCAAGCGAAATCTTGACATCTTATTACATGTTTATGGCTATTTTTTCAAGATTTCTAGAGTAGGCTTTGTGGATGCCCCACAAGAAATAGTCTCAATTTTGATCATATCTTGGTTCCCGGTAGCTTATTACCCTTATTTAAAAAAAATCAACGGCAAAAGAGCCTGCAGAGCCTTATAAATCTACATGTATACTGTTTGATGAAATACATCCTATATTTACCTCCAGAATGTCAAGTCTATGTCTGATGCTGTAGTTTCTGTCATAAAATTCTGTTGTCAAATATTGAGCAACCTGGAGAACAAAAATAAGGATGAATTTAAAATAAAAGGAACTAAGTGCATATTTGCTTTAAACAATTATTAAAAACTGCCAAAAATACATTAGAAGCA